>JAXLNO010001454.1:0-178873 GCA_038087875.1 Malacoraja senta
ACGATTTCTTCCGCCATAAACGCACCCAATATGTGCTAGTAATGTCCTGTTTGCCAGCTTGTTGACCCTCTGTGTTCCCCTCCGCCAGGGTTTAGGAGCCGTTACTGTGGACGGAGAGACGGGGACGTGAGGAGCCAATGAAGGCAGCCAGGGTGCCGGTGAGCCCCCTTCCCCCATGTGCTCGGTGTGCGGCTGAGCTTCGAGGGGCTGTGCTTCGATGGAGGACCACATGATGGGGCACAACAAGGAGAAGTGTTATGAGTGCGACGTGTGTGGCAAGGCCTGGCAGTGCCCGAGCGAGCTGGAGATCCACCGGCGGGTTCACACTGGAGAACGCCCCTTCGACTGCTCGGAGTGCGGCAAGAGCTTCAAGACGGCGGCTGTGCTGAAGACCCACCGGCAGGTACACACGGGCGAGAAGCCCTATGGCTGATCTACCTGCGGCAAGAGCTTTGCCTATTTATCGGGGCTGCACGGGCACCGGCGGGTGCACAGCAGTGAGCGGCCCTTCACCTGCTCTGACTGTGGCAAAGGTTTCAAGTCGTCGCAGGAGCTGAAGCAGCACAGGCGCCTGCACACCGGGGAGCGCCCCTACACCTGCGCCCAGTGCGGCAAGGGCTTCACCCATTCCAGCAACCTGCTGCAGCACCAGCGAACCCACACCCGCAAGCGCCCCTACACCTGCGCCCAGTGCGGCAAGGGCTTCACCCAGTCCGGTCAGCTGTTGGTGCACCAGCGCACCCACACCGCGGAGCGCCCCTACACCTGCACCCAGTGCGGCAAAGGCTTCACTCAGTCTGGCAACCTGCTGTCCCACCAGCGCATCCACACCGGTGAGCGACCCTACACCTGCTCCCAGTGCGGCAAGGGCTTCACCCAGTATGGCACCCTGCTGGTGCACCAGCGAACCCACACCGGCGAGCGCCCCTACACCTGTGCCCAGTGCGGCAAGGGCTTCACCCGCTCCTCCAAGCTGCTGTCCCACCAGCGGCTGCACACCGGCGACCGTCCCGTCCCCAGCCCGGTGTGTGGGGAACGCTTTGCCATGGCCTTCCATGCCCTGTCTCACCAGCACGTGCACACCAGTGGCCAGCCCTACGACTGCCCGTACTGCGGTGAGGAGTTTGACAGCTCGAGGGGTTTGCGGTAGCACCGGCGGACCCACGCCGGCGAGCAGCTGCTCCCACTGTGACAAGAGAGCATGGGGGCTGCGGGAGCGGATACACACCAGAGAGAGACCTTATGTGTGCGCTGAGTGTGGCAAGGGTTTCACGTGCATGTCCAGCCTGTGGCAGCACCGGCGTACCCACAGCGGTGAGTGTCCCTTCCCCTGCCCGTTATGTGGTAAGGGCTTCACCCGCCTTGACCACCTGCTGAGGCACCAGCGAGTCCACATCGGGCAGCGCCCGACCACCTACCTGCAAGGCCTTTGCCCGCTCCTCCAGCCTGTCAAGTGGATAGGCACTGTTTAGGTAGACACAAAATGCTGGAAGGAATGGGTAACGTTTCCGGTCATTTCTTCAATCACCCATTCTCTCCAGAGATGCTTCCTGTCCCACTGAGTTACTCCAGCATTTTGTGTCCTTTTTTGTAAACCAGTATCTGCAGTTCCTTGTTTTTAATCCATTCTGGTTAACCATCTCTGCACCTTCCCCAAAGCCTCCACATCAGTCCTGTAATGGAGTGACCAGAACTGTATGTAATACTGCAAATGCTACCTGACCAATGTCCCTTAAAGCTGCACATATACATTCCTCTCTCTCCCCTCTCCCCACACTTTCCCCCCACTCATAAACAAATTCTCTCCAATCCACCCTCTCTTGCACCCTCCTCTCACACTCCCTCTCTCGCTCCGTCTCTCTCACTCCCTCTCTCTCCCTCTCACACACTCCCTCTCTCACACGCACACGCACACACCCTCTCTTGCTCTCACACACACACTTTCTCTCACACACACTCACTCTCTCTCACACACACACACTCACCCGGTGGCTCAACACTTCAACTCCCCCTCCCATTCTGAATCACTACCTTTCTGTCCTGGGCCTCCTCCATGGCCAGAGTGAGGCCCACCGTAAATTGGAGGAGCAGCACCTCATATTTCGCTTGGGCAGTTTGCAACCCAGCGGTATGAACATTGAGCTCTCCAAATTCAGATAATATCTACCAAAGATCCTATAGATAGGCCACTCCTGCGAAATGCAATGGGCTGACGTGTAGTACGCAACGGAGCGGAACGTGGGCATTTTGTTCGTCCATTTCAGTAACCGGAACCTACCCGACCCGACTCGCAGTGTAATCAACGTTGCGGGGGAACAGTTTGTGTGTGTGATATAGAGATAGATTCATAATTCTGTTAATTCTTGTTAAAGAATAAAATGTTTATAAATTTTGACTCTGGTAATTCTCTTTTTTAATGTTTTTTAAATCATTTCTTTTAAAATGGCTCATGTGCTGTGTTTGAGTTGATTTTGTATTACAATTGCACTCTGTAATTCATTCATCTAATCACACTGTTCACAACTGCAGTATTTGGCAAAATAATAGCAATATGAAGATTCCAGTTGCTCTAGCCCTGGAATGTTCCTTAATGTTTTTGTGTCTATGGAGTTGTTTCACAACAATAAAATGGGTCTGGTCTTCCCAATAGCCAGAGAGTGGAATGAGATCTGTCTGTTATGGTGGGGTTATCTAATTTAGGTATTTCACAAAATTTGTTTTGAGCAAGATTTACAAATGATGTACAACTTAAGGATGGTTTTATTCAGCGAGCATACAACTGATTAGATTGTGCTGGAAAAAACACACATATATGAATGTGATATAGATGTATATAATCATATAACACACACATTTACATTTCTTCCAATTTTTATATCCAATGATAAACTTTATTTCAGACTAGACAAGGGACAACATTAAATAAAAAAACATTGTAAACCTCCCCGCAACTTCACTCTGGTGTCTCGGCCTTGCTGATCCAGGCCAGACTCCCCGCACGCTGTGGAAGGAACATCTTTTCGCTTTAATTCTGATTTATTTCTCTTTTTAACACTGAATATCTTATAACGACACATTAGCATATGGCACCATTGTTGCACCAACCCACTCAATTTTAAATAATTCATAATAGCAATCCATTAACATGGTTAACACTGTATTTCTGACATGCATAGTAAGATTTACAGAACTCACATTATTCTGTGTGCGGGATATACAGGGTTGCAGTGTTCAGTATATCAGCTAACCAGTGAAAGTGATGTACAATTCAACGTATGTAACACAATGGTAGCCCCAGGAGGGGTATGTGGGTGTAGGGGGGTACGGGGGGGATTCCGTACCCGCGTGTCACAGGTGAACTCGGCCACCTCCCCCTCTATATAGTGCAGGGTCTTGTAGTGGAACGTGGCCTGTGTGGGTGGCTGAGCGGTGAGTGGTCACTGCGACCTCGTCAAATCAGGGCGGTCGGGAGCGGGATGTCCCTCTAAAACATAGACAATGGGTGCAGGAGGACGCCATTCGTCCCTTCGAGCCAGCACCGCCATTCATCATGATCATGGCTGATCGTCCCCAATCAATAACCATTGCCTGCCTTCTCCCCATATCCCTTGATTCCACTAGCCCCTAGAGCTCTATCTAACTCTCTCTTAAATCCATTCAGTGACTTGGCCTCCACTGCCCTCTGTGGCAGGGAATTCCACAAATTCACAACTCTCTGGGTGGAAACGTTTTTCTCACCTCAGTCTTAAATGGCCTCCCCTTTATTCTAAAACTGTGGCCCCTGGTTCTGGACTCGCCCAACATTGGGAACATTTTTCCTGCATCTAACTTGTCCAGTCCTTTTATAATTTTATATGTTTCTATAAATCCCCCCCCCCCCTCATCCTTCTAAACTCCAGTGAATACAAGCCTAGTCTTTTCAATCTTTCCTCATATGACAGTCCCGCCATCCCAGGGATCAATCTCGTGAACCTACGCTGCACCGCCTCAATCACAAGGATGTCCTTCCTCCAATTAGGAGACCAAAACTGTAAACTATAGGGCGGTTTCACGGCAGCCAAGTGGAGTACAAACGATGAACGCCAGGTAAGCACTGACCATTGTTTCCAGCGTAGCGGGCCCGTTAAAACCCGCCGAAATTGTCAATTTTTGCGCTGTAAATAATTATGGAAATCGGGATAAGTGTGAGAGACATTTATCCTACTTCAGAATTCCAAAAATGAGGAGAAATGACGGTAGATAGAAGCGAGAGTTGAAGGGACAACAACAGCTAAAGTGCTTGGTGAACATTGGCCGTTTGCTCACTGCATTTCATCAACTAAGGAATTATTTGTGTTTTTTCTTGATTCCTTTGGCATCTAAAAAGTTTCAGAAGGGATAAATCTGGCTGTAAAATTTTAAAATCGCCCATGGTTCTCAAGTGGGTTTTTACATACAAAAAGAAAACGCCTCTGAAGCAAAATTTACAACCAGATTTATCACTTCTGAGACTTTTTAGATACCAAAGGAATCAAGAAAAAACACAAATAATGCCTTACTGTGATGAAATGCAGTGAGCAAAAGCGATAATTCCCAATGTTTTCAATCTCGATATCTGCACGGCCAATGTTCGCAAAGTACTTTAGCTGTTGTTGTTCCTTCAGCTCTCGCTTCTCTTTACCTTCATCTCGCTTCACTTTTGGAAATCTAAAGTTGGGTACATGTCTCTCACGGTTACCCCGACTTCCACAATTATGTACACCGCAAAAAATCACCATTTTGGCATTTTTTAACAGGTAGGAAAGTACGCGTTTCGTGTATTAATAACATATACTGGAAGCTGCGATGTCCTCCAGATGGATTAGAAACATAGAAACATAGAAAATAGGTGCAGGAGTAGGCCATTCGGCCCTTCGAGCCTGCACCGCCATTCAATATCATGGCTGATCATCCCACTCAGTATCCTGTACCTGCTTTCTCTCCATACCCCCTAATCCCTTTAGCCACAAGGGCCACATCTAACTCCCTCTTAAATATAGCCAATTAACTGGCCTCAACTACATTCTGTGGCAGAGAATTAGGTCCAACCCTTTAAGAATTTTGTAATTTTCTATAAGATCCCCCTTCAATCTTCTAAATTCTAGCGTGTTCAAGCCGAGTCTATCCAGTCTTTCTTCATATGAAAGTCCTGACATCCCAGGAATCAGTCTGGTGAAACTTCTCTGTACTCCCTCTATGGCAAGAATGTCCTTCCTCAGATTAGGAGACCAAAACTGTACGCAATACTCCAGGTGAGGTCTCACCAAGACCCTGTACAACTGCAGTAGAACCTCCCTGCTCCTATACTCAAATGCTTTTGCTATGAATGCTCGCATACCATTCGCTTTCTTCACTGCCTGCTGCTCCTGCATGCCTACTTTCAATGACTGGTGTACCATGACACCCAGGTCTCGTTGCATCTCCCCTTTTCCTAATCGGCCACCATTCAGGTAAGTCTACTTTCCTGTTTTTGCCACCAAAGTGGATAACCTCACATTTATCCACATTATACTGCATCTGCCATGCATTTGCCCACTCATCCATCTCATTTGACCCCCGGTCCCCTGCTATTTCCGGCAGACTAATTAAATCATCCTTAGTGAAGACAGAACCAAAGTAGTTATTCAATTGGTCTGCCATGTCCTTGTTCCCCATGATCAATTCACATGTTTCTGACTGCAAGGGACCGACATTTGTTTTAACTAATCTTTTTCTCTTCACATATCTATAAAAACTTTTGCAGTCAGTTTTTATGTTCCCTGCCAGTTTTCCTTCATAATCTATTTTCCCTGTGAGTACAGGAGCAGGGCGGTTCTACTGCAGTTGTACAGGGTCTTGGTGAGACCACACCTGGAGATTGAGCGGTTCCTTTCATCAAGCCCTTTGACCCGGTGACCTTACGTGCACACCCCCTATAACTCCAGATGTGGTCTCACCAGAGCCCTGTAGCAGGGGCGGAAAACCCGGGGGGGGGGCAGAGGGGACACGTCCCCCCCCATGTTTTGAGAGGGGGGGGACATCCCCCCCACTTTCCACTTTCTCCATTTTCCGCGAGATAGTGGTTGTGGGACTGATGACCGAGGGCGCGATTATTGGAGGAGGGAGGAGAGGGGGAGAAGGGTGGGACTGCGGACAGAACGCGGTGATTAGAGGGAGACGTGGCACAGACCTGCGCCTCATCTCCAGGCAGGATCGATCCCGGCCAGCTCTCCGGCGCAGTCCCGAGTCCCCCCTCCCACGGGTGGCCAGAGAGGTCGGCAGTCAGACGTGAGCTGTACCCCCAGGCCCACAGCCAGCGCAGAGAAACAGCCCTAAACCCAGCTCACTCTACCTGTCCCGCCAGGTGAATGTGCCTAGACTTGCGGAAAATATGGCCAGCGCGGAGAAGCAGTGCTGGTATCCCGTCAGTCCAGGCAGGGCTATAGTTATCCCGGTGAGACAGGCAGTATTGAGCTGCATTTAGAGCTGGATTGAGCTTCCGAAGCTCAAGCGGCCGCCCAAAAATCGTGTCCCCCGTCCCCTCCATGTTTTGATAGCGAGTTCTGCTCTTGCCCTGTACAACTGCAGAAGAACCTATTTACTGCTATACTGGACACATACTCCAGATGTGGTCTCACCAGAGCCCTCCTGTACAACTGCAGAAGGATCTCTATACTCCTATACTGGACACATACTCCAGATGTGGTCTCACCAGAGCCCTCCTGTACAACTGCAGAAGGACCTCTATACTCCTATACTGGACACATACTGCACTTGTGGTCTCACCACAGCCCTCCTGTACAACTGCAGAAGGACCTCTAAACTCCTATACTGGACACATACTCCAGATGTGGTCTCACCAGAGCCCTCCTGTACAACTGCAGAAGGACCTCTTTACTGCTATATTGGACACAATACTCCAGATGTGGCCTCACCAGAGCCATCCTGTACAACTGCAGAAGGACCTCTATACTCCTATACTGGACATATACTCCAGTTGTGGTCTCACCAGAGTCATCCTGTACAACTGCAGAAGGACCTCTATACTGCTATCCTGGACACATACTCCAGTTGTGGTCTCACCAGAGCCCTCCTCTTCAACTGCAGAAGGACATCTATACTCCTATACTGGACACATACTCCAGTTTTGATCTCACCAGAGCCCTCCTGTACAACTGCAGAAGGACCTCTATACTCCTATACTGGACACATACTCCAGATGTGGTCTCACCAGAGCCCTCCTGTACAACTGCAGAAGGACCTCTACACTCCTATACTGGCTACATACTCCAGTTGTGGTCTCACCAGAGCCCTGCACAACTGCAGAAGGACCTCTATACTCCTATACTGGATACATACTCCAGTTGTGGTCTCACCAGAGTCATCCTGTGCAACTGCAGTAGGACCTCTATACTCCTATCCTGGACACATACTCCAGTTGTGGTCTCACCAGAGCCCTCCTGTTCAACTGCAGAAGGACCTCTACACTCCTATACTGGACACATACTCCAGATGTGGTCTCACCAGAGCCCTCCTGTACAACTGCAGAAGGACCTCCATACTCCTATACTGGACACATACTCCAGATGTGGTCTCACCAGAGCCCTCCAGTACAACTGCAGAAGGACCCGTATACTCCTATACTGGACACATACTCCAGATGTGATCTGACGAGAGCCCTCCTGTACAACTGCAGATGGACCTCTATAGTCCTATACTGGACACATACTCCAGATGTGGTCTCACCAGAGCCCTCCTGTACAACTGCAGAAGGACCCATATACTCCTATACTGGACACATACTCCAGATGTGATCTCACCAGAGCCCTCTTGTACAACTGCAGAAGGACCTCTATACTCCTATACTGGACACATACTCCAGATGTGGTCTCACCAGAGCCCTCCTGTACAAATGCAAAAGTACCTCTATGCTCCGCTATTAGACACATACTCCAGATGTGTTCTCACCAGAGCCCTCCTGTACAACTGCAGAAGGACCTCTATACTCCTATACTGGACACATACTCCAGATGTGGTCTCACCAGAGCCCTCCTGTACAACTGCAGAAGGACCTCTATACTCCTATACTGGGCACATACTCCAGATGTGGTCTCACCAGAGCCCTCCTGTACAACTGCAGAAGGACCTCTATACTCCTATACTGGACACATACTCCAGTTGTGGTCTCACCAGAGCCCTGCACAACTGCAGAAGGACCTCTATACTCCTATACTGGACACATACTCCAGATGTGGTCTCACCAGAGCCCTCCTGTACAACTGCAGAAGGACCCGTATACTCCTATACTGGACACATACTGCAGATGTGATCTCACCAGAGCCCTCCTGCACAACTGCAGAAGGACCTCTATACTCCTATACTGGACACATACTCCAGATGTCCCTCTAGCCCTCCGCCCATTGGCCGGGCCGTCTGTCCGTCTCCCTCATCCTCCAATCAGCAACGACAGAAGGCGGGACAATCTCTAACCCCTCCCCCCATTGGATGATCTGGCCGCCCATCACACATCTCCATCCAATCAGCCACGTCTAGAGGCGGGACAACCTCCTTCTCCTCCGCCCGTTGGCCGGTCCATCCGTCCATCAACCCGTCTCTAGCCCATTGGATGATCCGTCCGCCCATCACCCAGTCGCCATCCAATCAGCGCCTGCGGGAGGTCTCTAGAACCCGCCGCCCATTGGCCGGGGCCGCCGTCCGTCACCGCCTCCTCGTCCAATCAGCGCGGTCGGGGTCGGGACCTGGCGACGGTTGATGCCCGGAGCCGCCGCCATCTTGATCGCCGGCGCCGTCACCGTCTCCCCTCAGTAAGTCTCTCTCTCTCCCTCTCTCTCTCTCTCTCTGTCCCCCAGCGTCCCCGCCCCGCTACCTTGGTGCCGGGGATGAAGCGCTGCCGCCCGCCCGCCGGGGTCATGGCCGCCGTGGATGATGCGTTTGACCACCCCGTCCATGTTCGACAGCGACGCCGAGAGCGCCGAGTCCGCGTCCGCCATCTTGGCGCGGCGGCGCCTCGATCAACCGCCCGCCCGCTCGGGTGTTTCCGCTCACGCTCTCGGGTGTTTCCGGCGGCGGTCATACACTCGGCTCACTCGGGCAGTGACGTCATTCGGGCGTCTCCTCACTCGGGCTGTGACGTCACTCGGGCGTCACGTTGAGTACAGGAGCAGGGAGGTTCTACTGCAGTTGTACAGGGTCTTGGTGAGACCACACCTGGAGTATTGCGTACAGTTTTGTTCTCCCAATGGATGCATTAGTGATAATTTTTCAAAACTCTTTAGATTCTGGAGTAGTTCCTGAGGATTGGAGGGTAGCTAATGTCACCCCACTTTTTTAAAAAGGGAGGGAGAGAGAAAACGGGGAATTACAGACCAGTTAGTCTAACATCGGTAGTGGGGAAACTGCAAGAGTCTCTTATTAAAGATGGGGTAGCAGCACATTTGGAAAATGGTGAAATCATTGGACAAAGTCAGCATAGATTTATGAAAGGTAAATCATGTCTGACGAATCTTATAAAAATTTTCGAGGATGTAACTAGTAGAGTGGTTAAGGGAGAACCAGTGGATGTGTTATATCTGGACTTTCAGAAGGCTTTCGACAAGGTCCCACATAAGAGATTAGTATGCAAACTTGAAGCACACGGTATTGGGGGTTCAGTATTGATGTGGATAGAGAACTGGCTGGCAGACAGGAAGCAAAGTGTAGGAGTAAACGGGTCCTTTTCAGAATGGCAGGCAGTGACTAGTGGGGTACCGCAAGGCTCAGTGCTGGGACTCCAGCTATTTACAATACATATTAATGATTTGGATGAGGGAATTGAATGCAACATCCCCAAGTTTGCGGATGACACGAAGCTGGGAGGCAGTGTTAGCTGTGACGAGGGTGCTAGGAGGCTGCAAGGTGACTTGGATAGGCTGGGTGAGTGGGCAAATGCATGGCAGATGCAGTATAATGTGGATAAATGTGAGGTTATCCACTTTGGTGGCAAAAACAGGAAAGTCGACTATTATCTGAATGGTGGCCGATTAGGAAGAGGGGAGATGCAACGAGACCTGGGTGTCATGGTACACCAGTCATTGAAAGTAGGCACGCAGGTGCAGCAGGCAGTGCAGGGCTCTCGCTTAACTTTTTTCCCCCTGTTGCCAGCCGGGCAACCTAGGCAGCTTTTTAGGTTGCCAAATGACAGTTTAGGTGATCAGTTAAGATGGCTTGCATGACGCGTGCGATAATGTGCTCGGACGAAGTGCGTAGTTACCAGTCGGAATTATACTCAATGAAGCATTCACATATTATTTCTGCTTCAAATAAAGTCACAAACTAAACATATTCACCAATCAAGACATGATATATCCCACAATGACATGCAGCAAAATTATAAGACAGTATCTCAACTCTTTTTACACATTGCAATTAATGCAATTTCTATTAATTCTTTCCACTTCCAAACAAAAATGTGGTTGGATTATTCAGCGTATGATCAACCTGTGTGAATAAATCCTGGACCATGGTAACATATATGCGTACGTATAGTTGCGAATGTTGCTCATTAAATAACTACAGTACTGATACTCCATATTAAGAGCATTGATTTGCCGTTAAAATTAATTCTGTAATAACGTGTCAACGGCAGCAGTGACAATCCAACACTGCGGTTTTAATGTTTCACGTGTTCACTATTTAATTAATCCATCTTTATGGATTAAAACAAATAATATCATTGGGATTTAAAACACATTTGATTGCATTCCATTATCAAACATAGTCAATGTTCGCTCTGAAGACATTTCCAGCACAATAGGGTCAGGGAGGGGGGTGTGTGTGAATCAGTGCGGGGTGGATAGATGGCGGGGGTGGGGGGTTAGAAGGCAGTCGGTGCAGAATGGATGGATTGAGGCAGGTGAATTAGTACGTGTTGGTTGGAGTAGGTAAAATTGTGAGGGGAGAGCATGGGGGATGTCAGTGGTGTTGAATGGGGGGGGGGTTCAGTACGGGATGGATGGGGGTAGACAAAAGTGCTGGAGAAACTCAGCGGGTGAGGCAGCATCTATGGAGCGAAGGAAATAGGCAACGTTTCGGGTCGAGACCCTTCTTCAGACTGTTCCCCCCATTCTTCTTGAATGGGAGGATCAGTACAGAATGGATGGGGGGGGGATATCAGTGCAGGATGAATGGGGGGATCAGTACAATGTGGATCGGAGGGTGTGCAGGATGAATGGGGGATCACTACAGGATGAATGGGAGGAAGGTGCAGGGTAAATGGAGGGTGGGTCAGTACGGGATGAATGCGTGGATTAGTACAGGATGGATGGAGGAGAACTGCAGGATGGATGGGAACGGGGTAAGTACAGGGTGAATTGGGGAACCAGTGTAGGATGGATGGGGGAGGGTGGCAGGGGAATCAATGCGAGGTGGATAGGATGATCAGCGCAGGATGAATAGATGGGGATGGGGGGTTGATGTGGAGGGGAGCACAGGGGATGTCAGTGAGGACTGAATAGAGGTGGGAATGGGGATCAGTGCGGGATGGAGTGGAGGGGTCCCAGGATAAGGGGGTGGAGGGGGCGTACAAGAGAGGGAGAGGGGGGCGAGGAGGGGAGGAAGGAAGATCAGCGCTCCTCGGACAACATCGCCCCGCTGCCTTGGCCGTTGGGAACTCCTCGCCACCGCCTCCCTCCTCCGCCAGCCATCAGCAAGGTGCGAGGCCGAGCGGTGCAGCTTAAAGATCCTATAGATATAAGATCTTTGATGCAACTGCTTCAGACTAGTCGAAGCGAATGACGGGCGTCGCACAGCGGCAGCAGCGGCCGCGATAGCGGCTCCGTCTCCTCCTCCCGCCCCCCCGCCCGGCCTGATAAGGGCCTCTGCTTGTAAACCTGCTAACGGCGATAACCGCTTTCAAAACAAACCCTCCCCCACGCCGAGGCCTCCCCCTCCCTCCTCCCGGCCTCGGCGTGCGGGAGGGTTTGTTTTGAAAGCGGTTATCGCCGTTAGCGGGTTTACAAGCAGCGGCCCTTGTCAGGGCGGGCGGGGGGGCGGGAGGAGGCGGCTATGTAGCCGCTGCTGCCGCTGTTCGGGGCCCGTCTTTCGCTCCGACCCTTCCTCATCCCGCACCTAGTATCTTTGCCACGCAAAACAGCCGTCACCGTTGACACAAAACATTGCGTTCCTTTTCTCCAGAGATGCCGCCTGACCCGCGGAGTTACTCCAGTTTTTTGTGTCTATCTTCGGTACAAACCAGTATCTGGTTCCCAAGCCGGGCAAAACGACTCGTCTTTAGTTTGCACGGCGGCGCTTTGAGTGGTCAGTGGCATCCGGGCAACCTCTAATTTCGAGCCCTGCAGTGAAGAAAGCGAATGGTATGTTAGCATTCATAGCAAAAGGACTTGAGAATAGGAGCAGGGAGGTTCTACTGCAGTTGTACAGGGTCTTGGTGAGACCACACCTGGAGTATTGCATACCGTTTTGGTCTCCTTATCTGAGGAAAGACATTCTTGCCATAGAGGGAGTACAGAGACGGTTCACCAGACTGATTCCTGGGATGGCAGGACTTTCATATGAAGAAAGACTGGATAGACTCGGCTTGTACTCGCTAGAATTTAGAAGATTGAGGGGGGATCTTATAGTAACTCACAAAATTCTTAAGAGGTTGGACAGGCTAGATGCAGGAAGATTGTTCCCGATGTTGGGGAAGTCCAGGACAAGGGGTCACAGTTTAAGGATAAGGGGAAGTCTTTTAGGACCGAGATGAGAAAAACATTTTTCACACAGAGAATGGAGAATGTGTAGAATTCTCTGCCACAGAAGGTAGTTGAGGCCAGTTCATTGGCTATATTTAAGAGGGAGTTAGATGTGGCCCTTATGGATATAGGGATCAGGGGGTATGGAGAGAAGGCAGGTACAGGATATTGAGTTGGATGATCAGCCATGATCATATTGAATGGCGGTACAGGCTCGAATGGCCTACTCCTGCACCTATTTTCCATGTTTCTATGTTAAGGGGGGACTTGATAGAGGTCTTTAAAATGATGAGAGGGATAGCCAGAGTTGACGTGGATAAGCTTTTTCCATTGAGAGTAGTAGGGAAGATTCAAACAAGAGGACATGATTTGAGAATTAAGGGACAGAAGTTTAGGGGTAACATGACGTGGAACTTCTTTACTCAGAGAGTGGTAGCTGTATGGAATGAGCTCCCAGTGGGTGGGTGCAGGTTCGATTATATCATTTAAAAATAAATTGGATAGGTATATGGACGTGAAAGGAATGGATGGTTATGTTCTGAGTGCAGGTAGATGGGACTAGGGGAGAATAAGTGTTCGGCACGCACTAGAAGGGCCGAGATGGCCTGTTTCCGTGCTGTAATTGTTATATGGTTATATGGAGGCGTTTGCCTGACCGTAGCAGCTGGAACAGTCCGTTGCAGGGATGGAAGGGGTCTCCCATGATCTTGTTGGCTCTGGAGTTGAACCTCCTGATGTATAGTTCCTGCAGGGGGGCGAGTGTAGTTCCCATAGTGCGTTCGGCCGAACGCACTACTCTCTGCAGAGCCTTCTTGTCCTGGGCAGAGCAGTTCCCAAACCAAATCGTGATATTTCCGGACAAGATGCTTTCCACAGCCGCTGAGTAGAAGCACTGGAGGACCCTCAGAGACACTCTGAATTTCCTCAATTGCCTGAGGTGGTAAAGGCGCTGCCTTGCCTTACTCACCAGTGCTGCAGCGTGTGATGTCCATGTCATATCCTCAGAGATGTGGACTCCCAGGTATTTAAAACAGCTCACCCTATCCACAGAATCCCCATTTATCCTCAATGGTGTGTACGTCCTCGGATGATGTGCCCTCCTAAAGTCCACGATCTGCTCCTTAGTTTTTTTGATATTCAAGAGGAGGCTGTTGTCCTGACACCAGAGTGCCAGATCAGCCACATCTTTCCGGTAGGCCTACTCATTATTTTCAGTGATCTGGCCCACCACCACAGTGTCATCAGCAAACTTGATTATCGAGTTGGAGCTGAACCTAGCCACACAGTCATGTGTGTACAGGGAGTAGGGGGCTGAGGACGTAACCCTGGGGGGATCCTGTGCTAAGGATGAGGGACTTCGATATATTTCCTGCCATCTTGACAACCTGGGGCCTGGCGGTGAGAAAGTCCAGGGTCCAGGCACACAGGGGGGTGTTGAGCCCTAATTCCAGCAGCTTCACGGCCAGTCTGGTGGGGACTATCGTGTTGAAGGCTGAACTGAAGTCTCTGAACAGCATCCTCACATAGCCCCCTTCTGGCTGTCAAGGTGAGAGAGAGCGGTGTGCAGAACCTGGGAGACCGCATCGTCCGTGGATCTGTTCGGACGGTATGCGAATTGTAACGGGTCCATGTGAGGGAGGAAGGCGCGGATGTGTTTCTTGACTAGCCTCTCAATGCATTTCATGACTACCTATGTGAGTGCTACCGAACGGTAGTAATTCAGACAGGCTGGGGAGGCATTTTTAGGTACAGGATGGATCTTTTGAAACAGGCAGGGACCACGGACTTGGCCAGGGAGAGGGTGAATATTGTAGTGAGCTGCTGCGTAGCTAGGTGCGTAGCACAGGACTTAAGTACTCGCCCCGAGATGCCATCTGGGCCTACAGCTTTCCCCGTTTCAGAGCCCTCCACACATCGTGCTCGGACAACAAGAATGTGTGCACATTCCTCCCTTCAGCTTCGTTAGCCAGCACGCTGGCGGTATGTCGATAGTCGGCAAACCTGGGGTGATGTTGCCCGACTCGAAACGAGCGTAGAAGGAGTTCACGTCATCAGCTAGGGAGGTGCCGGCACTTCCGGTTGAGGGGGTAGTTGGTTACAGTCCGTAGCCCCTGCCACAGGTGTCTGGTGTCCTGCTGCTCCATCTGAGGACCATGACTACCCGACAGTGACAGTGTGACACTTTTAGATCCTACTGTATGTTGTCATTAAACAGTTGGTTTTAAAATACATATTGGATTCACTGCCGACCAGGTGATGCCTTAACTAGATCGCCGTTTGAAGCTCTGGAGTGTTGGGCCTGCTGCTTCAACATCATGGAGCTGTGGTTTGTGGAGCTCCCAGCCTCGGGCCGCGCTGATTTCAACATTGCGGAGCCCTGGGGTCCCTTTGCCGAGGGCCACCAGCGTGAATCTCCACCCAGCTCAGCCTGTGGACTTCGGGAGCCGCAGTATCCGGTAGGAAGTGGCCGATTCGGAAGTCCAAGCCGTTGAGAATGTTCTCCCGTTCCGACGTCGGTTGGTGACCCCCAAATTTCATTGTACCAATGGACATGAGGGGGGGGGGCTCCAAGAGGAGAGGGACCGTTGGAGACGGGTAAAGGGATCATCAATGGGGGCGGGGACTCCTTCCCATGGAAGAACGGTGTGAGGCGGAGGCGATGGAAGAAGAGCTCCACATCGTGGCGGAAGCGGAACTCATTGAGGTGGGGACAGAGGATTGGGACACTTTTATAGGAAACAGAACGGGCAATACGGGCTGAAAAGATGAGGTATGAAGGGAAGCTGGCCAGGAATATAAAGAAGGAGAATAAAAGCTTATTTAGATGTGTTAAGGGAAAGAGAGAGAGAGAGAGGGACAGAGATAGAGAGAGATAGGGGGGGACAGAGAGAGAGAGAGGCAGAGAGAGAGAGAGGGGTACAGAGAGAGAGAGAGGGGGACAGAGAGAGAGGGACAGAGGGAGAGAGAGAGAGAGGGACAGACAGAGAGAGAGAGAGAGCTAGAGAGAGACAGGGGGCAGAGAGAGAGGGGGACAGAGATAGAGAGTGAGAGATTGAGAGAGAGGGACAGAGAGAGAGGCAGAGGGACAGAGAGGGAGGGACAGAGAGAGGCAGAGCAAGGGACAGAGAGAGAGAGAGAGGGACAGAGAGGGAGGGGGACAGAGAGAGAGGGAGAAGGACAGAGAGAGAGAGGGGGATATATATAGAGAGAGGGGGACAGAGAGGATCAGAGAGAGAGAGAGAGGGATAGAGAGAGGGGGAGAGGGGACAGAGAGAGAGAGAGACCCACAGAGAGAGAAAGGGAGAAAGAGGGGGGGCAGAGAGAGAGGAGAGAGAAAGAGAGGGACAGAGAGATGGAGAAAGGGGGACAGAGAGAGAGAGAGAGAGAGGGGGGGGACAGAGAGAGGGGGACAGAGAGAGAGAGAGAGGGGGGGACAGAGAGAGGGGGACAGAGAGAGACAAAGAGAGAGAGGGACAGAGAATGAGAGAAGGACAGAGAGGGAGAGAGAGGAAAACAGAGAGACCGAGAGAGAGTGGGGGACAGAGAGAGAGAGAGGGGAGACAGAGAGAGAGAGGGGGGACAGAGAGAGAGCGACAGAGAGAATGTGCTGGAGTGACATTTTGGGTCGAGACCCTTTGGTTTAGTTTAGAGATGCAGCGCGGAAACAGGTCTTTCGGCCCACGGAGTCCGCGCCGACCAGCGATCACCCCGTACACTAGCACTATCCTACGCACATTAATCGGCCTCCACAATTTTGCGGAGGCCGATTAATCTACAGCCCTGAACGTCTTTGAACGGTTTCCTCCACCATAAACGCACCCAATATGTGCTCGTAATGTCCTGTTTGCCAGCTTGTTGACCTTCTGTGTTCCCCTCCTGCAGGGTTTAGGAACCGTTGCTGTGGACGGAGAGACGGGGACGTGAGCAGCCATTGAGGGCGGGCAGGGTGCCGGTGAGCCCCCCCCCCCCCATCTGCTCGGTGTGCGACTGAGCTTCGAGGGGCTGCGCTTCGATGGAGGACCCCATGATGGGGCACAACAAGGAGAAGCGTTATGAGTGCGATGTGTGTGGCAAGGCCTGGCAGTGCCTGAGCGAGCTGGAGATCCACCGGCGGGTTCACACTGGAGAACGCCCCTTCAACTGCTCGGAGTGCGGCAAGAGCGTCAAGATGGCGGCTGTGCTGAAGACCCACCGGCGGGTGCACACGGGCGAGAAGCCCTATGGCTGCTCTACCTGCGACACGAGCTTTGCACAGTTGACGGGGCTACGGCAGCACCGGCGGGTGCACAGCAGTGAGCGGCCCTTCACCTGCTCCAACTGCGGCAAAGGTTTCAAGTCGTCGGGAGAGCTGAAGCAGCACAGGCGCGTGCACACTGGGAAGTGCCCCTACACCTGCAACGACTGCGGCAAGGGCTTCACCTGCTCCAGCAACCTGCTGAGGCACCAACGCGCCCACATCGGAGAGCGACCCTACACCTGCGCCCAGTGTGGCAAGGGCTTCATCCGCTCCGACACCCTTCTGCAGCACCAGCGCACTCACACCGGCGAGCGTCCCTATACCTGCACCCAGTGCAGCAAGGGCTTCACCTGCTCCGACAGACTGCTGGAGCACCAGCGCACTCACACCGGCGAGTTCCCCTACACCTGAGCCCAATGTGGCAAGGGCTTCACCCGCTCCGACAGACTGCTGGAGCACCAGCGCCCCTACACCTGCGCCCAGTGTGGCAAGTGCTTCATCCGCTCCGACACACTGCTGCAGCACCAGCGCACTCACACAGGCGAGCGTCCCTACAGCTGCACCCAGTGCGGCAAGGGCTTCACTCAGTCCAGCAACCTGCTGTCCCACCAGCGCATCCACACCGACGAGCGACCCTACACCTGCGCCCAGTGCGGCAAGGGCTTCACCCAGTCTGGTCATCTGCTGGTGCACCAGCGCACCCACACAGCGGAGCGCCCCTACACCTGCACCCAGTGCGGCAAGGGCTTCACCCGCCCCTCCAAGCTGCTGTCCCACCAGCGGGAGCACACAGGAGACCGTCCCGTCCCCAGCCCGGTGTGTGGGGAACGCTTTGCCATAGCCTTCCATGCCCTGTCTCACCAGCGCGTGCACACCAATGGCCAGCCCTACGACTGCCGGTACTGCGGTGAGGAGTTTGACAGCTCGCGGGGTTTGCAGCGGCACCGGCGGACCCACGCCGGCGAGCAGCTGCTCCCACTGTGACAAGAGAGCATGGGGGCTGCGGTAGCGCCAGCGGATACACACCGGAGAGAGACCCTTTGTCTGCTCTGAGTATGGCAAGGGTTTCTCCTGCATGTCCGGCCTGTGGCAGCACCGGCGTACCCACAGCGGTGAGCGTCCCTTCCCCTGCCCGTTCTGTGGTAAGGACTTCACCCGCCTTGACCACCTACTGGAGCACCGGCGAGTCCACATCGGGCAGCGCCCCTTCACCTGCCCGCTCTGTGGCAAGGCCTTTGCCCGCATCTCCAGCCTGTCACGTGGATAGGCGCTGTTTAGGTAGACACAAAATGCTGGAAGGAATGGGTAACGTTTCGGGTCATTTCTTCAACCACCCATTCTCTCCAGAGATGCTGCCTGTCCCGCTGAGTTACTCCAGCATTTTGTGTCCTTTTTTGTAAACCAATATCTGCAGTTCCTTGTTTTTAATCCATTCTGGTTAACCATCTCTGCACCTTCCTCAAAGCCTCCACATCAGTCCTGTAATGGAGTGACCAGAACTGTATGCAATACTGCAAATGCTACCTGACCAATGTCCCTTAAAGCTGCACATATACATTCCTCTCTCCCCTCTTCCCACACTCTCCTCCACTCATAAACAAATTCTCTCCACTCCACCCTCTCGTGCCCCCTCCTCTCTCTCACACTCCCTCTCTTGCTCCGTCTCTCTCACACACTCCCTCGCTCTCCCTCTCTCACACGCACACACACACCCTCTCTCTTGCTCTCTCACACACACACTTTCTCTCACACACACACTCACTCTCACACACACACACTCTCACGCACACACACCAAACACCTCCGCTCGGTTCGCAATAACCAACCTGATCTCCCGGTGTCTCAACACTTCAACTCCCCCTCCCATTCTGAATCCTACCTTTTTGTCCTGGGCCTCCTCCATGGCCAGAGTGAGGCCCACCTTAAATTGGAGGAGCAGCACCTCATATTTCGCTTGGGCAGTTTGCAACCCAGCGGTATGAACATTGACCTCTCCAAAGTCAGGTAATACCTACCAAAGATCCTATAGATAGGACACAACGTTGATTACACTGCGAGTCGGGTCAGGTCGGGTAGGTTCCTGTTACTGAAATGGACGAACAAATGCAATGGGCTGACGTGTAGTACGCAACGGAGCGGAACGTGGGCATTTTGTTCGTCCATTTCAGTAACCGGAACCTACCCGACCCGACCCGACTCGCAGTGTAATCAACGTTGTGGGGGAACAGTTTGTGTGTGATATAGGGTTAGATTCATAATTCTGTTAGTTCATAATTCTGTTAATTCCTGTTAAAGAATAAAATGTTTATAAATTTTGACTCTGGTAATTTTCTTTTTTAATGTTTTTTTAATATCTTTTAAATGGCTCATGTGCTGTGTTTGCGTTGATTTTGTATGACACTTGTACTTTGTAATTCATTCATCTAATCACACTGTGCACAACTGCAGTATTTGGCAAAATAATAGCAATATGAAGATTCCAGTTGCTCTAGCCCTGGAATGTTCCTTAATGTTTTTGTGTCTATGGAGTTGTTTCTCAACAATAAAATGGGTCTGGTCTTCCCAATAGCCAGAGAGTGGAATGAGATCTGTCTATTATGGTGGGGTTATCTAATTTAAGTATTTCACAAAATTAAATTTGTTTTGAGCAAGATTTACAAACTTAAGGATGGTTCTATTCAGCGAGCATACAACTGATTAGATTGTGCTGGAAAGAACACACATATATGAATGTGGTATAGATGTATATAATCATATAACACACACATTTACATTTCTTCCAATTTTTATATCCAATGATGAACCTTATTTCAGACTAGACAAGGGACAACATTAAATAAAAAAACATCGTAAACCTCCCCGCAACTTCACTCTGGTGTCTCGGCCGTGCTGATCCAGGCCAGACTCCCCGCACGCTGTGGAAGGAACATATTTTCGCTTTTATTGTGATTTCTTTCTCTTTTTAACACTGAATATCTGATAACGACACATTAGCAGCATATGGCACCAATGTTGCACCAACCCACTCAATTTTAAATAATTCATAATCGCAATCCATTAACATGGTTAACGCTTTATTTCTGACATGCATAGTAAGATTTACAGAACTCACATTATTCTGTGTGCGGGATAGACAGGGTTGCAGTGTTCAGTATATCAGCTAACCAGTGAAAGTGATGTACAATTCAACGTATGTAACACAATGGTAGCCCCAGGAGGGGTATGTTGGTGTAGGGGGGGGGTATATTGGGGGGATTCCCTACCCGCGTGTCACAGGTGAACTCGGCCACCTCGCCGTCACACATGGAGCTGACGACCGTCTCCCACACGGGCAGCTTGAACTTCTTGCCGGTGATCAGCTCCATGGGTTTGCCGTTGGTCCGGCTGTCGTCGAAGAGCGTCCGCTCTGGGTCACAGCTCATGGTCTTGTAGTGGAACGTGGCCTGTGTGGGGGGGTGAGAGGTCACAGGTCAGTGGTCACTGCGTCCTCGTCAAATCAGGGCGGTCGGGATGTCCCTCTAAAACATAGACAATAGGTGCAGGAGGAGGCCATTCATTATGATCATGGTTGATCATCCCCAATCAATAACCCGTGCCTGCTTTCTCCCCATATCCTTTTGACTCCACTAGCCCCCAGAGCTCTATCTAACTCTCTCTTAAATCCATCCTGTGATTTGGCCTCCACTGCCCTCTATGGCAGGGAATTCCACAAATTCACAACTCTCTGGGTGAAAAGTTTTTTTCTCACCTCAGTCTTAAATTACCTCCCCTTTATTCTAAGACTGTGGCCCCTGGTTCTGGACTCGCCCAACATTGGGAACATTTTTCCTGCATCTAGCTTGTCCATTCCTTTTATAATTTTAGCATAAAACCAAGCTGCGGAGGATGCCCTCCAGTCCCGACGTCGGACTTCCATCAGCCCGGCGTGCGGGCTTGAACATCGGGTTGCCCGTAGTGGCGACAGTGGGGGCTCGGGAGCCCCCCGACCACGGGAGGACAACAGAGGAGGATGACTGAATTTTGGAGCCTTCCCTCACAGTGGGGAAACGTTGATCCCCCTGTGTGGGGATGTCTGTGTTAAAACTATCGTGTTCTGTGCTCTTTATTATTCGTATGGCTGTATGGTGACCACACATTTCACTGTACCAATTGGTACATGAGACAAATAAATATATTGTATTTTATGTGACATGTGACAAATAAATGTATCTTGTATTTTATATGTTTCTATAAGATATCCCTTCTAAACTCCAGTGACTACAAGCCTAGTCTTTTCAATCTTTCCTCAGAAGCCTCAGGTCTCGTACAAGCAGGATGAGGAACAGCTTCTTTAACAACACTATCACATTGCTGAACTCGGAATCCCGCCGATAGATTTCTCCAGTCTCTCCGTCCACATTGTTTGCTCATTCTGTATTTTATTCTGTATATTGTTCTTGTCCTGTGTTTTTATTTCTATATTGCAATATTGCTACGAGCAGACGCTAGACTGCATTTCGTTGTACCCATACTTGTATCTGTGCAATGACAATTAAAGTTGAATTGAATTTAATTTAATTGAATATGACAGTCCCGCCATCCCAGGGATCAATCTCGTGAACCTACGCTGCACTGTCTCAATCACAAGGATGTCCTTCCTCAAATTAGGAGACCAAAACTGTACACTATAGGGAGGTTGCACGGCAGTCGGGTCATGACCCGTGACCCGTACTGTTGCTACGCTACGCCAAGTGGAGTACAAGTGATGAACTGCAGGTAAGCACTGACCATTGTTTCCAGCATAGCGGGCCCGTTAAAACCCGCCGAAATGGTGAATTTTTGCGCTGTAAATAATTATGGATATCGGGATAAGTGTGAGACATTTATCCTACCAGAATTCCATAAGTGAGGAGAAATGACGGTAGATAGAAGCGAGAGTTGAAGGGACAATAACAGCTAAAGTGCTTGGCGAACATTGGCCGTTTGCTCACTGCATTTCATCAACTAAGGAATTATTTGTGTTTATTCTTGATTCCTTTGGCATCTAAAAAGTTTCAGAAGGGATAAATCTGGCTGTAAAATTTTAAAATTGCCCATGGTTCTCAAGTGGGTTTTTACATACAAAAAGAAAACGCCTCTGAAGCAAAATTTACAGCCAGGTTTATCACTTCTGAGACTTTTTAGATACCAAAGGAATCAAGAAAAAACACAAATAATGCCTTACTGTTGATGAAATGCAGTGAGCAAATGCGATAATTCCCAATATTTTCAATCTCGATATCTGCAAGGCCAATGTTCGCCAAGCACTTTAGCTGTTGTTGTCCCTTCAGCTCTCGCTTCTCTTTACCTTCATTTCGCTTCACTTTTGGAATTCTGAAGTTGGGTACATGTCTCTCACACTTACCCCGGCTTCCACAATTTTTTACAGCGCAAAAATTCGACATTTTGGCGGTTTTTAACAGGTAGGAAAGTACGCGTTTCTTGCATTAATAACATATACCGGAAGCTGCGAGGTCCTCCAGATGGATTAGAAACATAGAAACATAGCAAATAGGTGCAGGAGTAGGCCATTCGACCCTTCGAGCCTGCACCGCCATTCAATATGATCATGGCTGATCATCCAACTCAGTAAGCTGTACCTGCTTTCTCTCCATACCCCCTGATCCCTTTAGCCACAAGGGCCACATCTAACTCCCTCTTAAATATAGCCAATGAACTGGCCTCAACTACATTCTGTGGCAGAGAATTCCAGAGATTCACCACTCTCTCTGTAAAAAATGTTTTTCTCATCTCAGTCCTAAAAGATTTCCCCTTTATCCTTAAACTGTGACCCCTTGTTCTGGACTTCCCCAACACCGGGAACAATCTTCCTGCATCTAGCCTGTCCAACCCCTTAAGAATTTTGTAAGTTTCTATAAGATCCCCCCTCAATCTTCTAAATTCTAGCGAGTACAAGCCGAGTCTATCCAGTCTTTCTCCATATGAAAGTCCTGACATCCCAGGAATCAGTCTGGTGAACCTTCTCTGTACTCCCTCTATGGAAGGAATGTCCCTCCTCAGATTAGGAGACCAACATTGTACGCAATACCCCAGGTGTGGTCTCACCAAGACCCTGTACAACTGCAGTAGAACCTCGCTGCTCCTATACTCAAATCCTTTTGCTATGAATGCTAACATACCATTCGCTTTCCTCACTGCCTGCTGCACCTGCATGCCTACTTTCAATGACTGGTGTACCATGACACCCAGGTCTCGTTGCATCTCCCCTTTTCCTATTCGGCCACCATTCAGTTAATAGTCTACTTTCCTGTTTTTGCCACCAAAGTGGATAACCTCACATTTATCCACATTAAACTGTATCTGCCTGCCATGCATTTGTCCACTCACCCAGCCTATCCAAGTCATCTTGCAGCCTCCTAGCACCCTCCTCACAGCTAACACTGCCCCCCAGCTTCGTGTCATCCGCAAACTTGGAGATATTGCATTCAATTCCCTCATCCAAATCATTAATATGTATTGTAAATAGCTGGGGTCCCAGCACTGAGCCTTGCGGCACCTCACTAGTCACTGCCTGCCATTCTGAAAAGGACCCGTTTACTCCTACTCTTTGCTTCCTGTCTGCCAGCTAGTTCTCTATCCACATCAATACTGAACCCCCAATACCGTGTGCGTTATGTTTGCATACTAATCTCTTATGTGGCACCTTATCGAAAACCTTCTGAAAGTCCAGATATAACACATCCACTGGTTCTCCCTTATCGACTCTACTAGTTACATCCTCAAAAAACTCTATAAGATTCGTCAGACATGATTTACCTTTCATAAATCCATGCTGACTTTGTCCAATGATTTCACCATTTTCCAAATGTGCTGCTATCCCATCTTTAACAACTGACTCTAGCAGTTTCCCCACTACCGATGTTAGACTAACTGGTCTGTAATGCCCCGTTTTCTCTCTCCCTCCCTCCCTTTTTAAAAAGTGAGGTTACATTAGCTACCCTCCAATCCTCAGGAACTACTCCAGAATCTAAAGAGTTTTCAAAAATTATCACTAATGCGTCCACTATTTCTGGGGCTACTTCCTTAAGTACTCTAGAATGCAGCCTATCAGGCCCTGGGGATTTATCGGCCTTTAATCCATTCAATTTACCTAACACCACTTCACGGCTAACCTGGATTTCACTCAGTTCCTCCATCTCATTTGACCCCCGGTCCCCTGCTATTTCCGGCAGATTAATTAAGTCATCCTTAGTGAAGACAGAACCAAAGTAGTTATTCAATTGGTCTACCATGTCCTTGTTCCCCATTAGCAATTCACCTGTTTCTGACTGCAAGGGACCTACATTTGTTTTAACTAATCTTTTTCTCTTCACATATCTATAAATACTTTTGCAGTCCGTTTTTATGTTCCCTGCCAGTTTTCATTCATAATCTATTTTCCCTGTGAGTACAGGAGCAGGGCGGTTCTACTGCAGTTGTACAGGGTCTTGGTGAGACCACACCTGGAGATTGAGCGGTTCCTTTCATCAAGCCCTTTGACCTGGTGACCTTACGTGCACACACCCTATAACTCCAGATGTGGTCTCACCAGAGCCCTGCAGCAGGGGCGGAAAACCCGGGGGGGGGCAGAGGGGACACGTCGCACCCATGTTTTGAGAGGTGGGGGACTTCCCCCCCCACTTTCCATTTTCCGCGAGACAGTGGGGGTGGGACTGATGATCGAGGGCGCGATTATTGGAGGAGGGAGGAGTGGGGGTGGAGGGTGGGACTGAGGATAGAACGCGGCGATTAGAGGAGGGAGACATGGCACAGACCTGCGCCTCATCTGTAGGCAGGATCGATCCCGGCCGGCTCTCCGGCGCTGTCCCGTCCCCCCCCCCCACGGGTGGCCAGAGAGGTCGGCAGTCAGACGCGAGCTGTACCCCCAGGCCCACAGCCAGCGCAGAGAAACAGCCCTAAACCCAGCTCACTCTGCCTGTCCCGCCAGGTGAATCTGCCTGGACTTGCGGAAAATATGGCCAGCGCGGAGAAGCAGTGCTGGTCTCCCGTCAGTCCAGGCAGGGTTGTAGTTAACCCGGTGAGACAGGCAGTGTTGAGCTGCATTTAGCGCTGGATTGAGCCTCTGAAGCCTCGCGCGCGTGTGTGTGAGTGTGCGCATGCGCGCGCGCCCGCACGAAAATCGTGTCCCCCGTCCCCCCCATGTTTTGATAGCGAGTTCTGCTCTTGCCCTGTACAACTGCAGAAGAACCTCTTTACTGCTATACTGGACACATACTCCAGATGTGGTCTCACCAGAGTCCTCCTGTACAACTGCAGAAGGAACTCTATACTCCTATACTGGACACATACTCCAGATGTGGTCTCACCAGAGCCCTGGACAACTGCAGTAGGACTTCTATACTCCTATACTGGACACAAACCCCAGCTGTGGTCTCACCAGAGCCCTCCTGTACAACTGCAGAAGGACCTCTATACTCCCATACTGGACACATACTCCAGATGTGGTCTCACCAGAGCCCTCCTGTACAACTGCAGAAGGACCTCTATACTCCTATACTGGACACATACTCCAGATGTGGTCTCACGCGAGTGCTCTTGTACAACTGCAGAAGGACCTCTATACTCCTATCCTGGACGCATACTCCAGATGTGGTCTCACCAGAGCCCTGTACAACTGCAGAAGAACCTCTATACTCCTATACTGGACATACTCCAGATGTGGTCTCACCAGAGCCCTCCTGTACAACTGCAGAAGGACCTCTATACGCCTATACTCGACACATACTCCAGATGCGGTCTCACCAGAGCCCTCCTGTACAACTGCAGAAGGACCTCTATACTCCTATACTGGACACATACTCCAGATGTGGTCTCACCAGAGCCCTCCTGTACAACTGCAGAAGGACCTCTATACTCATATACTGGACACATACTCCAGTTGTGGTCTCATCGGAGCCCTGCTGTACAACTGCAGAAGGACCTCTATACTCCTATACTGGACACATACTCCAGTTGTGGTCTCACCAGAGCACTGTACAACTGCAGATGTACCTCTATACTCCTACACTGGACACATACTCCAGATGTGGTCTCACCAGAGCCCTGTACAACTGCAGAAGGACCTCTATACTCCTATACTGGACACATACTCCAGATGTGGTCTCACCAGAGCCCGCCTGTACAACTGCAGAAGGACCCCTATACTCCTATACTGGACACATACACCAGATGTGGTCTCACCAGAGCCCTCCTGTACAACTGCAGAAGGACTTCTATACTCTTATACTGGACACATACTCCAGATGTGGTCTCACCAGAGTCCTCCTGTACAACTGCAGAAGGACCTCTATACTCCTATACTGGACACATACTCCAGATGTGGTTTCACCAGAGCCCTCCTGTACAACTGCAGAAGGACCTCTATACTCCTATACTGGACACATACTCCAGATGTGGTCTCACCAGAGCCCTCCTGTACAACTGCAGAAGGACCTCTATACTCCTATATTGGACACATACTCCAGATGTGGTCTCACCAGAGCCCTCCTGTACAACTGCAGAAGGACCTGCATACTCCTATACTGGACACATACTCCAGATGTGGTCTCACCAGAGTCTCTCTGTACAACTGCGGAAGGACCTGTATACTTCTATACTGGACACATACTCCAGATGTGGTCTCACGAGAGCCATCCTGTACAACTGCAGAAGGACCACTATACTCCTATACTGGACACATACTCCAGATGTGGTCTCACCAGAGCCCTCCTGTACAACTGCAGAAGGACCTCTATACTCCTATACTGGACACATACTCCAGATGTGGTCTCACCTGAACCCCACTGTACAACTGCAGAAGGACCTCTATACTCCTATACTGGACACATACTGCAGATGTTGTCTCACCAGAGCCCTCCTGTACAACAGCAGAAGGGTCTCTATACTCCTATACTGGACACATACTCCAGATGTGGTCTCACCAGAGCCGTATACAACTGCAGAAGGACCTCTATACCCCTTGGGCAAGAGTGATCATAATATGGTTGAGTTGTTCCTTAGGATGGAGAGTGAAATTGTTAATTCAGAAACAACGGTTCTGAACTTAAAGAAAGGTAACTTTGAGGGTATGAGACGTGAATTGGCCAAAATTGACTGGCAATTAGTTCTAAAAGGGTTGACGGTGGATATGCAATGGAAGGCATTTAAAGACTGCATGGATGAACTACAAAAATTGTTCATCCCAGTTTGGCAAAACAATAAATCAGGGAAGGTAGTGCATCCGTGGATAACGAGGGAAATCAGGGATAGTATCAAAGCAAAAGATGATGCGTACAAATTAGCCAGAAAAAGCAGCATACCAGAGGACTGGGAGATATTCAGAGACCAGCAGAGGAGGACAAAGGGCTTAATTAGGAAAGGGAAAATAGATTATGAAAGGAAACTGGCAGGGAACATAAAAACTGACTGCAAAAGTTTTTATAGATATGTGAAGAGAAAGAGATTAGTTAAAACAAATGTAGGTCCCTTGCAGTCAGAAACAGGTGAATTGATCATGGGGAACAAGGATATGGCGGACCAATTGAATAATTACTTTGGTTCCGTCTTCACTAAGGAAGACATAAATAATCTGGTTCCGTCTTCACTAAGGAAGACATAAATAATCTGCCGGAAATAGCAGGGGGCCGCGGGTCAAAGGAGATGGAGGAACTGAGTTAAATCCAGGTTAGTCGGGAAGTGGTGTTGGGTAAATTGAATGAATTAAAGGCCGATAAATCACCAAGGCCAGATAGGCTGCATCCCAGAGTACTTAAAGAAGTAGCTCCAGAAATAGTGGATGCATTAGTGATAATTTTTCAAAACTCTTTAGATTCTGGAGTAGTTCCTGAGGATTGGAGGGTAGCTAATGTAACCCCACTTTTTAAAAAGGGAAGGAGTTAGAAAACGGGGAATTACAGGCCAGTTAGTCTAACGTCGGTAGTGGGGGAACTGCAAGAGTCAGTTATTAAAGATGGGATAGCAGCACATTTGGAAAATGGTGAAATCATTGGACAAAGTCAGCATGGATTTATGAAAGGTAAATCATGTCTGACGAATCTTATAGAATTTTTTGAGGATGTAACTAGTAGAGTGGATAAGGGAGAACCAGTGGATGTGTTATATCTGGACTTTCAGAAGGCTTTCGACCAGGTCCCACATAAGAGATTAGTATGCAAACTTAAAGCACACGGTATTGGGGGTTCAGTATTGATGTGGATAGAGAACTGGCTGGCAGACAGGAAGCAAAGAGTAGGAGTAAATGAGTCCTTTTCAGAATGGCAGGCAGTGACTAGTGGGGTACCGCAAGGCTCAGTGCTGGGACCCCAGCTATTTACAATATATATTAATGATTTGGACGAGGGAATTGAATGCAACATCTCCAAGTTTGCGGATGACACGAAGCTGGGGGGCAGTGTTAGCTGTGAGGAGGGTGCTAGGAGGCTGCAAGATGACTTGGATAGGCTGGGTGCGTGGGCAAATGCATGGCAGATGCAGTATAATGTGGATAAATGTGAGGTTATCCACTTTGGTGGCAAAAATAGGAAAGTAGACTATTACCTGAACGGTGGCCGATTAGGAAAAGGGGAGATGCCACGAGATCTGGGTGTCATGGTACACCAGTCATTGAAAGTACGCATGCAGGTGCAGCAGGGCGTGAAGAGAGCGAATGGTATGCGAGCATTCATAGCAAAATGATTTGAGTATAGGAGCAGGGAGGTTCTACTGCAGTTGTACAGGGTCTTGGTGAGACCACACCTGGAGTATTGCGTAAAGTTTTGGTATCCCAATCTGAGGAAGGACATTCTTGCCATAGAGGGAGTACAGAGAAGGTTCACCAGACTGATTCCTGGGATGTCAGGACTTTCATATGAAGAAAGAATGGATAGACTCGGCTTGTACTCGCTAGAATTTAGAAGATTGAGGGGGGATCTTATCGAAACATACAAAATTCTTAAGGGGTTGGACAGGCTAGATGCAGGAAGATTGTTCCCGATGTTGGGGAAGTCCAGAACACGGGGTCACAGTTTAAGGATAAGGGGGAAGTCTTTTAGGACCGAGATGAGAAAAATATTTTTCACACAGAGAGTGGTGAATCTGTGGAATTCTCTGCCACAGAAAGTAGTTGAGACCAGTTCATTGGCTATATTTAAGATGTGGCCCTTGTGGCTAAAGGGATCAGGGGGTATGGAGAGAAGGCAGGTACAGGATACTGAGTTGGATGATCACCCATGATCATATTGAATGGCCTACTCCTGCCCCTATTTTCTATGTTAAGGGGGTCTTGATAGAGGTTTTTAAAATTATGAGAGGGATAGACAGATTTGAAGTGGATAAACTTTTTCCATTGAGAGTAGTAGGGAAGATTTAAACAAGAGGACATGATTTGAGAATTAAGGGACAGAAGTTTAGGGGTAACATGAGGTGGAACTTCTTTACTCAGAGTGTGGTAGCTGTGTGGAATGAGCTCCCAGTGGAAGTGGTGGGTGCAGGTTCGATTTTATCATTTAAAAATAAATTGGATAGGTATATGGACAGGAAAGGAATAGAGGGTTATGGTCTGAGTGCAGGTAGATGGGACTCGGGGAGAATAAGTGTTCGGCACGGACTAGAAGTGCCGAGATGGCCTGTTTCCATGCTGTAATTGTTATATGGTTATATGGAGGCGTTTGCCTGACCGTAGCAGCTGGAGTTGAACCTCCTGATGTATAGTTACTGCAGGGAGGCGAGTGTAGTTCCCATAGTGCGTTCGGCCGAACGCACTACTCTCTGCAGAGCCTTCTTGTCCTGGGCAGTTCCCAAACCAAATCTTGATATTTCCGGAGAAGATGCTTTCCACAGCCGCTGAGTAGAAGCACTGGAGGATCCTCAGAGACACTCTGAATTTCCTCAATTGCCTGAGGTGGTAAAGGCGCTGCCTTGCCTTACTCACCAGTGCTGCAGCGTGTGATGTCCATGTCATATCCTCAGAGATGTGGACTCCCAGGTATTTAAAACAGCTCACCCTATCCACAGTATCCCCATTTATCCTCAATGGTGTGTACGTCCTCGAATGATGTGCCCTCCTAAAGTCCACGATCAGCTCCTTCGTTTTTTTGATATTCAAGAGGAGGCTGTTGTCCTGACACCAGAGTGCCAGATCAGCCACCTCTTCCTGGTAGGCCTTCTCATCGTTATCGTAGATCACGCCCACCACCATAGTGTCATGAGCAAACTTGATTTTATCGAGTTGGAGCTGAACCTAGCCACACAGTCATGTGTGTACAGGGAGTACAGTAGGGGGCTGATGACGTAACCCTGGGGGGATCCTGTGGTAAGGATGAGGGACTTCGATGTGTTTCCTCCCATCTTGACTACCTGGGGCCTGGCGGTGAGAAAGTCCAGGACCCAGGCACACAGGGGGGTTTTGAGACCTAATTCCAGCAGCTTCTCGGCCAGTCTGGTGGGGACTATCGTGTTGAAGGCTGAACTGAAGTCTATGAACAGCATCCTCACATAGCCCCCTTCTGGCTGTCAAGGTGAGAGAGAGCGGTGTGCAGAACCTGGGAGACCGCATCATCCGTGGATCAGTTCGGACGGTATGCGAATTGTAGCGGGTCCATGTTGCGTGGGAGGAAGGTGCAGATGTGTTTCTTGACCAGCTTCTCAAAGCATTTCATGACTACCGGACGGTAGTCATTCAGACAGGCTGGGGAGGCATTTTTAGGTACCGGTACAATGATGGATCTTTGAAACAGGCAGGGACCACGGACTTGTCCAGGGAAAGGTTGAATATTGTAGTGAGCACCGGAGCTAGCTCGTAGCACAGGACTTAAGTACTCGCCCCGAGGCCATCTGGGCCTACAGCTTTCCCTGTGTTCACCCGTGTCAGAGCCCTCCTCACATCGCGCTCAGACAAAGAGAATGTGTTCACATTCCTCCCTTCAGCTTCGTTAGCCAGCACGCTGGCGGTATTGTCGATAGTCGGCAAACCTGGGGTGATGTTGCCCGACTCGAAACGAGCGTAGAAGGAGTTCAGGTCATCAGCTAGGGAGGTGCCGGCACATCCGGTTGAGGGGGGCTGCTCCGGTAGTTGGTTACAGACCGCAGCCCCTGCCACAGGCGTCTGGTGTCCTGCTGCTCCATCTGAGGACCATGACTACCCGACAGTGACAGTGTGACACTTTTAGATCCTACTGTATGTTGTCATTAAACAGTTGGTTTTAAAATACATATTGGATTCATTGCGGAGCGGGTGATGCCTTACCTGGAACGCCGTTTGAAGCTCTGGAGTGTTGGGCCTGCTGCTTCAACATCATGGAGCTGTGGTTTGCGGAGCTCCCAGCCTCGGGACGCGCTGATTTCAACATTGCGGAGCCCTGGGGTCCCTTTGCCTAGGGCCGCCAGTGTGAATCTCCACCCAGCTCAGCCTGTGGACTTCGGGAGCCGCGGTCTCCGGTAGGAAGTGGCCGATTCGCAAGTCCAATCGCTGAGAATGTTCTCCCGTTCCGACGTCGGTTGTTGACCCCCAAATTTCACTGTACCAATGGCCATGAGGGGGGTCCAAGAGGAGGGGGTCCGTTGGAGACGGGAAAAGGGATCATCAATGGGGCGACGACTCCTACCCATGGAAGAACGGTGTGAGGCGGAGGCGATGGAAGAAGAGCTCCACATCGTGGCGGGCGCGGAACTCATTGAGGTGGGGACAGAGGATTGGGAAACTTTTATAGGAAACAGAACGGGCAATACGGGCTGAAAAGAAGAAGTAAGAAGGGAAGCTGGCCAGCAATATAAAGGACAGTAAAAGCTTCTTTAGATATGTTAAGGGAAAAAGAGAGAGAGAGAGGGGGACATAGATAGAGAGAGAGGGGGGCAGAGAGAGAGGGAGAGAGAGAGAGGGACAGACAGAGAGAGAGAGAGAGAGAGAGAGAGAGAGAGAGAGAGAGAGAGGGGGTCAGAGAGAGAGAGAGAGAGACAGAGAGAGGGGCAGAGAGAGAGCGAGAGATTCAGAGAGAGAGAGGCAGAGGGACAGAGAGAGAGAGAGAGAGGGACAGAGAGAGAGAGAGGGGCACAGAGAGAGAGGGGGATAGAGAGAGAGAGAGGGGGGGGCAGAGAGAGGGGGATATAGAGAGAGACAGAGGGAGGGAGAGAGGGGACAGAGAGAGGGAGAGAGAGAGAGGTGGGGACAGCGAGAGAGAGACCCACAGAGAGAAAGGGAGAGAGAGTGGGGGGGCAGAGAAAGAGAGAGAGGAGGGACAGAGAGAGAGAGGGACAGAGAGAGACAGACAGACAGAGAGAGAAAGAGAGAGGGACACAGAGAGATGGAGAAAGGGGGACAGAGAGAGAGAGAGAAGGGGGCCAGAGAGAGAGGGGACAGAGAGAGACTAAGAGAGAGAGAGAGGGACAGAGAATGAGAGGACAGAGAGGGAGAGAGAGAGACCGAGAGAGAGTGAGGGACAGAGAGAGAGAAGGGGGGACAGAGAGAGAGACAGAGAGACAGAGAGAGAGAGAGAGGGACAGACAAAGCGAGAGAGAGGGAGAGAGAGAGAGAGAGCTAGAGAGAGACAGGGGGACAGAGACAGAGAGAGAGACAGACGGGGACAGAGAGAGGGACAGAGAGAGAGCGAGAGATTGAGAGAGAGAGGCAGAGGGACAGAGAGGGGGAGAGAGAGAGAGAGAGAGAGAGAGAGGAACAGAGAGAGAGAGAGAGGGGGGGACAGAGAGAGAGAGGGACAGAGAGAGAGACAGAGGGGGGAGAGAGAGAGAGAGGGACAGAGAGAGACAAAGAGAGAGAGAGGGACAGAGAATGAGAGAAGGACAGAGAGGGAGAGAGAGGAAAAGAGAGAGAGGGAGGGACAGAGAGAGAGAGAGGGGGGGACAGAGAGAGAGAGAGAGAGCGACAGGGAGAATGCTGGAGTGACATTTTGGGTCGAGACCCTTTGGTTTAGTTTAGAGATGCAGCGCGGAAACAGGTCTTTCGGCCACGGATTCCGCGCCGACCAGCGATCACCCCGTACACTAGCACTATCCTACGCACATTAGGGACAATTTAGCAATTTTGCGGAGGCCGATTAATCTACAGCCCTGAACGTCTTTGAACGGTTTCCTCCACCATAAACGCACCAATATGTGCTAGTAATGTCCTGTTTGCCAGCTTGTTGACCCTCTGTGTTCCGCTCCTGCAGGGTTTAGGAGCCGTTGCTGTGGACGGAGAGACGGGGACGTGAGCAGCCATTGAGGGTGGCCAGGGTGCCGGTGAGCCCCCCCTCCCCCATCTGCTCGGTGTGCGGCTGAGCTTCGAGGGGCTGCGCTTCGATGGAGGACCCCATGTGATGGGGCACAACAAGGAGAAGCGTTATGAGTGCGACGTGTGTGGCAAGGCCTGGCAGTGCCCGAGCGAGCTGGAGATCCACCGGCGGGTTCACACTGGAGAACGCCCCTTCGACTGCTCGGAGTGCGGCAAGAGCTTCAAGACGGCGGTTGTGCTGAAGACCCACCGGCGGGTGCACACGGGCGAGAAGCCCTATGGCTGCTCTACCTGCGACATGAGCTTTGTCCGGTTGTCGGGGCTACGGCAGCACCGGCGGGTGCACAGCAGTGAGCGGCCCTTCACCTGCTCCAACTGCGGCAAAGGCTTCGTCGTCGCCAGAGCTGAAGCAGCACAGGCGCGTGCACACCGGGGAGCGCCCCTACACCTGCAACGACAGCGGCAAGGGCTTCACCCGCTCCGGCAACCTGCTGGAGCACCAGCGCACCCACACCGGCGAGCGTCCCTACTCCTGCGCCCAGTGCGGCAAGGGCTTCACCCGCCCCTCCAAGCTGCTGTCCCACCAGCGGGTGCACACCGGCGACTGTCCCGTCCCCAGCCCGGTGTGTGGGGAACGCTTTGCCGTGGCCTTCCATGCCCTGCCTCACCAGCACGTGCACACCAGTGGCCAGCCCTACGACTGCCGGTACTGCGGTGAGGAGTTTGACAGCTCGCGGGGGTTGCGGCAGCACCGGCGGACCCACGCCGGCGAGCAGCTGCTCCCACTGTGAAAAGAGAGCATGGGGGCTGTGGGAGCGCCAGCGGATACACACCGGAGAGAGACCCTTTGTCTGCTCTGAGTATGGCAAGGGTTTCACCTGCATGTCCGGCCTGTGGCAGCACCGCGTACCCACAGCGGTGAGCGTCCCTTCCCCTGCCCGTTCTGTGGTAAGGGCTTCACCCGCCTTGACCACCTGCTGGAGCACCGGCGAGTCCACATCGGGCAGCGCCCCTTCACCTGCCCGCTCTGTGGCAAGGCCTTTGCCCGCATCTCCAGCCTGTCACGTGGATAGGCGCTGTTTGGGTAGACACAAAATGCTGGAAGGAATGGGTAACGTTTCCGGTCATTTCTTCAATCACCCCTTCTCTCCAGGGATGCTGCCTGTCCCACTGATTTACTCCAGCATTTTGTGTCCTTATTTGTAAACCAATATCTGCATTTCCTTGTTTTTAATCCATTCTGGTTAACCATCTCTGCACCTTCCCCAAAGCCTCCACATCAGTCCTGTATGCAATACTGCAAATGATACCTGACCAATGTCCCTTAAAGCTGCACATATACATTCCTCTCTCTTCCCTCACCCCAAACTCTCCCCCACTCATAAACAAATTATCTCCACTCCACCCTCTCGTGCCCCCTCTTATAGAAGTTATATAAGAAATTATATAGAAGAACAATTAATTAAAACATTCATCATAGCCAGCAGAGATGTCAGCTATTTTATGTAATCAGACATCAGCTTATTGTATTCAGACTCACGTGATTGTTAGTTTTGCAGCATTTAACATTTATCTAGTAATGTACTTGAAACATTTATTAAAGCTATTTTTATGTGAACAACCGTCATGGCACAAAAACAAGCTACGTCTTATTTTCTATTTTGCTTTAGCAAGGACATCGTGGTAGGCTCAGAGATTAAAGTTAAAGAGCAAGGACATAGAGAGATTAAAGTTACAGAAGCATGCATACAAAGTAGCCTAAGATAAGGCTGAAAGAGTGTAATATAATGATGTTTGTTTCTGTAGATCAGAGAACAATTAGAGAGAGAGACCAGGCCGTGTTGTCTCTGAATGTTCCAAGCCAAAAGTTGTTTGCAAATAAAGGCTTTTCGTCTTCTTGAAGAATTATCCGTGTCTGTGTCATCTTATCCAAACTTTGAGTCTTAAAACCATGACAAAATTGGGGCTGCGAGCAGGGTCTGTAAGAGACCGTTAATTAAAAGACAAACAGACAGGGCATTTCCCAGCCCCTCTTGGCTCCTAGGGACAACAGAAAAAGGGTGGCCACCTATAAAATTATGCGGTTTTCCGCTTCATTTGGACTTATAACCTGTTGAACATGGGAAGCCATTGGGGCACAGAAGTGCCTAGGTAGTTAGAAGGTCTCTCCGACCCAAGAATCTGGCACTAAATTGTTCTAAAAAGGAGGCCCGGAGGATTGTCCGAGGAGGCTGCGCTGTGCGGTGAGTGATAACATCTGTGATAAGTACATCGTGTGATATTATTAAGAGTTTATTGAGACCTCGTGGATACCACCCTGAGAGGCCAGGGGTTGCAAGGACGAGGCAGGTAAGAGTTTATTAGACCTCGTGGATACCACCCTGAGAGGTCAGGGGTTGCACGGACGAGGCAGGTATTAGACCTCGTGGATACCACCCTGAGACGCCAGGGGTTGCACGGACGAGGCAGGCATTCTGTGGATACCACCCTTAGAAGGGAGGGGTTTGTACGGGCAGAATAGGGCATTCTGTGGATACCACCCTGAGCGGGCAGGGGTTTGTACGGGCAGAATAAAGTATTTTGTGGATACCACCTTAGGTGACTAAGGGTTTGTACGGCAAAATACGAATTTAAGATAAGTGAGTAACAGGAAGTGTACACAGTGATAAAAATATAGTAGAATAGCAATAAGAATAGTGTAAGGTTGTATAGCAATAAGAATATATTAAGGTAATATTGTCAAGTCTTCTAATGTTTTTGTGCAGATTCCCCGCTTGAAAGGGATCTGATTCATCCACCTCGAAATGATGAACTGGATTTCACTCAATGCCCAAACCACTTCTTTTCCATTATTTTTCCTCCTTTTATTTTGGAAGATTCAGCAATTAATTGACAGTTTCACTTGATTGCTTCAGCCATTACTTTGAAGGCATTTGGATGTTGTAGGTCTTAAGCTATTTTACAGTTTAGTATTTTAGCAGGTGAAAAAGTGGCTGCCAATCGGGTGCTGTAGATAATCAGTCCTGTATGCCTTCGCTGGCGATCGCGGCAGTTTTTAGGACAGTCTCTTAGATTATACTGTTCAAGTTTTTAGCCGCAAGTCAACTTCCGTCTTTTCCTCGCTTCCGGTGCTGTGTGCCCTTTTTTTAAAGCCCCAGGCGGAACTCGGCTTATCTCCGCTTCTCTGATCCTACCTTTTTTCTTTTTGGCGCCAATTCAAAACCATTTGGCTTGGTGCTGTTCCACTTGTTTCCAAATACTACTTCTATTTTTAACTTTTGTTTTCGATTCTTCTTGCTGGCCTTGTTCTTGTCTTCGTTCTTTTATCCTCGTCCCCAATTGTTGTGTATTCGGATGCTTTGAACAGTCTTGAATAAAGGCTCGGACACGGGAGGAATCATACAAGCTTCTTTACTGCAGGACGCCACCTTGTCTTTATTTGCTCCTGCGTACTTGCCCCAGACATCACAAGACACCAATTACTTATCATAATCATCCCATACCTAACACTCCTCTCCCCTTTAACTTGGAGCCCGGTAACACCAATTATATTACATACATAATACTCCCCCCCTTAACTTGGAGGCAGGTAATACCTTTCATTACAGTTTGACATGACACCTCCCACTCGATCTTCCAATGGAACCAGTTGGGAGATCGACGCTTTAAAGTCAAACTTTGAAGTCTAGGTTTGAACTTGGTCTCCTGATGCATTGCTGTCTTGTTCTTCTACTGGAAGCAAGACAACTAGCCGCCTAACATCCCTGTGAACAATCGTGGCTTGGATCCTCTCCTTCCCCTGAGTGGAATGCCTTGCCCGTTCTTTCAAAGCCTTTGTCAGAGGAATGGAGTAACTTGGAAAGATCCGTACATTAACGTCTCTCACGATGCCTTTGCGGTCTGGATTGGAGCTGACGACTCTGCCCAGCTTAAATTGCCCCCTCAGTGCATTTTGGTCACTTACCCAGACAATGTCTCCGGCAGTGACATTTCTCTGAGTGGTGTGCCACTTGCTCCTTATAAACAAGTTAGGACCGGCGAGTTGGCTCCAGCTCTTCCAAAACTTGTTCACCTCTGACTGCATTGTTCTAAGTCTTTTGTAGGGGTAGCTGGAAAAGTCAAAAGTCTTGATGTCTCCGCACTGAGATGCTCGGCCAAGCAGAAGAGTATTTGGTGTGATGTACTGAACGCAGTCTTCCCGGCTTTGTATCCTGGCGTCGATCGGACGTTCATTTGACAGGTTGGCTGCCATGTAAAGAGCTGTCTAAAACTCACTGTAACTGAGTGACGATCCTTTTCCAAAACTTTGGAGCGCTCTCTTCACAACACGCGCAGCAGCTTCCGCAGCGCCATATCTGTGTGGAGAATCAGCAGGATGCATTTTCCACATCCACTCTGTTCCATTTTTAGCTGCGTTCTCCTCCAAATCTGCTTTGTCCAGGTTGTCCAAAATCTATATAGTTCCTCTTAGACTGGTTTTGCGCCAATAAAATTGGTGCCTGGATCTGACCAGATCTTCTTTGGGTGCCCACGGATTGCAGTGAATCTTTGATAAACCATCAGAAACCTTTCACTTGATAAGGTGTTGACTAACTCTGTGTGGATGGCTCTGCTGGCCATACAGCAGAAGACAACTCCCCAGACTTTGAGTTTTACCCTCTTCTTGACGTCATCGTGTACGTGGTAGGGTCCAAAGAGGTCTACTGTTGTAAACTCAAAAGGAGCAGCAGGTTCAGTTCTTTCAGGCGGCAGATCACTCATTACTTGTTGACATTTCTTTGCCTTTGCTTTCTTGCAGATTATACAGTGATCTACGACTTTTTGAGCAATTCTCCTTCCTTTTATGACCCAAGCCTTTCCTCTCATTTTAAGCAAGGTCCCAGCCACTCCGTCATGACTCTCCCTGTGAGCCTCCCGAGCTAGCAGCATGGACACCCAGGCATCAACGGACAGGATGGGAACAGCAACTTTATTCTCTTCAAAGCTCTGCACTCTGCCACCACAAACCATCAGCCCAGAATCTTGGTCTTTATAGGCTACCAGTCGATCTGTTGTGGTGCTTGGGAGAGTTGTGCCCAATTGCGCAGCACAAAAAATGTCTTTTAGAGCATTTTCTCGTTCTCTTACTGTAATGACTCCTGTCAAAGAGATGGCCTCCCACTTTGGATCGTTTAGGGCTTTTTCCTTGCCAAGAAACCTCTTCGCTGCTCTCCAAATCCATGCGACTGTCTTGATCAGTCGAGTTAGAATGCTGAACCGCTTGACATCAACAAGGTTTTGAACAGCTGACCCTGCAGGTGGTCTCTTTGGGTTTGTTGGTTCCGGTTCTTGTTTCTCTGCTTTGGCTCTTGATAGTGCTGCAACAAAAGCTTTCTTCTGTAACTTGTTGATGATCTCTTTGGCAGTGGCAGCCAGTTCTTTAGCTGATTTTATTGGCCACTCACTCACAGGCAATACCAGGAACTTCGATCCATTTTGCCACTCCGAATACTGATCAAGATCTTGAGGGCTGGCACCTCTGGTGATTACATCAGCGATGTTTTGTGGGCCAGGAATCCACCGCCAGTCCTGAATGTTGGTGCTTGTTTGAATCTCTCCAATCCGATTGGCGAAGAATGTCTGAAATCCGTAGCTTTCTCGCTGTATTGCACCAAGGATTGTTTGGCTATCCACAAGATGATACCACTTCTCCACTTGAATTCGACTGTGTAGCTCGAAATACTTCCTCAAGCGTGAGGCGAACACTGCTCCACACATCTCTGCTTTAACAGCGTCTCCTCTGTGGTCCAAGTGAGTTAACGTGGCCTTGGATTCCACAAGTCTGACAATTGGGCCATTGTCTGAATCCCATCTCAGGTACATCACCGCCCCGTAGGTGTGCTCACTTCCGTCAGAAAAGGTGATCCCCAAGGGTTCAGTTGCGGAGCAAGAGGGAGTCAGTGCCCTGACGAACTTGACTTTTCCAAGTTGTACGTACTCTTCAAAGAGCTTAATTGCATCGTCCCTGAGTCCATCTAAGAGTGCCATGTCCCATGTGTCTCTGACCGAACAGCTTCCCTCTTTTGCTTCTTGGAAAGCTCTGCGTACTAAAATCGCTCCCTTTTGCTTAACAGGAGCCACTATGCCGATGGGGTCATATAGCCCTGCTACCTGGCTGAGAAGCTCTCTTCTTGTTAGGGGATTTGGCGTCTGAGTTTTGATTTGCTCTTGTAGAAGGCCTTGACCAAGCCGCATCTTTTTCTTTCTCTTGGAGAAATTGATTCCCACCATAACGTGGAGCATGTCCTCTTCAACAATGTAGCCCAGACCAAGTGCCTTGTTATCATCATCATGCATTTGGTTTGGTAGGATCATGGTTTTTGTTCTGCTTTTCTTTAAAGTATCACTGTCCTCTTTCCTCCCACTTTGGCCAGACAGAACCCAAGGCTTGAGCTCAAACCCACCAGCTTTCAGGATTCGTTCCACATTTGCTGTGATGATTCTCAACTGGTCGAGGCTGTTGTGAGATGTGAGGATGTCGTCAACATAGCTGTCTTTCTGGAGTACTTGCTGCTCATCCTTGAGGTGGGTAAAAGAAGGAAGAGTAGCAGTCTCTCGCATTGCCAACTGTGCAATGCACCCCGCACGTTTGTCTCCGATGTTCACTCTTGTGATAGCATACTCTCCCAGCTCCTCGTCCTCGGAATCTCGCCAGAGGAATCTGTGTAAGTGTACTTCACGGTCCTCCAACCAGACTGAGTTATACATCTTCTTTATGTCTCCCAGAGCAGCATAGATTCCGCCTCTGAATCTGAGGAGGACGGCGCGAATTTGGTTGAGGACGTCTGGACCTTTCATCAGCAAATCATTTAAGCTGACACCATTGCACTTTTGGCTGCTGTTTCACACTAGTCTCACTGGGGTCGTGACAGAGTGGGGGTTTGGAGCAATTAGGTGACTCACATACCACACTGGCCCTCCCAGTTTGCAATCATGTCTTCGGACAATTTGATTGCAGCCTTTCGGTCCACCATGTCGTGCACCTGAGCTCTGTAGGCACTTTTCCATTCAGGTTCTCTGGATAGCTGCCTCCTCTCTCTGGATAGCTGCCTCTCCGTCCTGAGAAATGTGGCTTCCACTGTCCTTTTATTATTTGGTAGAGAAACTGGATCTTCCAACCAAGGATAGCTAGCATGCCAATGTGGGTCTTTACTGTGACGTCTCCTGTTACGTAGGTGAGGCCTTCCCTTACCACTTCGAGCTCTCTCTCTTCAGCAAGACTCATTTCTTTTCCGCCTGGCTGGCAGTTTCCACAGCGGCAACCCCCGCACTTTGGCTCGCATGCTGCTCCAATGCTACCCCACTTCCACCAATCCAAGAAGTCCCGATTGGCGGTTGATGTACGTGACTTCTGGACTTTGACGGCGACCTGTTCGTTTGGTGGAAGTTCCCCAGGGACTGCATCAGTGAGCTCCTCATACTTTAAAGCAGTTGCTCTCATTGATCTTGCGAAGTGTGTTTTGGACATGTGGGCTTCTCAAACAACTCAGGATGACAACCTCCAACAGTCTTTCCCAGTGGTCCATCCCACAGAATGAGATCTCCAACCGTTCTAATCCTCTGAGGCGCTAGCTGACCTTCTCTATGGCTTATGAGCAAATGTATCTCTTTTGGTCTCACAAGTTCCTCAAGTGGGACGTCTGGAAAGAACTTTTGAAGCTGCTGTGGTGTCACATGTTTGTGAACATCTGCAATGCTGTCCAATCCATAACAAACTAACTGGTGCGAATTGAGTGTGCCCTTGGGAGTCTTCACTCGGATATTTAGAAGGTAGCGCCTCGTCTCTACGTGGACCTTCATTCCCCCAACTCCATGGACGATTAGCGTGATGTCTTCACTCCTAAGGTTCAGTCTACTCGCAGCCTTGTGAGTTATGTAGTTGGTATCTGAAGCCAAGTCAATTAATGTCCCAACCTTTTGTCCAGCATTTGCTACGACCTCCAGAAGCATCATAATCACTGGGTGCTCTTGCAGTCCACCTTCTTTTAGGAGGCTTGGCTGATGCTTTGCAGTGTTGAAGGCTCTTGATGCAGTGTTGGAGAACACATCTCGGCATTGTTTTGCCAACTCTGGTGGAAGTTTGCTGAAAAATTCCTCTTGGTCCACTGTATATTTCTTCTTGCCTTTATCTTCCTCTGGACCGAATTTACTCCTTCTCTGATCCACACTGCTTTTCCTCATCTCATAATTAGGGCAGAGATAAAAATGATGCTCAGGAGTCTGTTCATCCTTGCAGCTCTGATTTCTACACAGATATGCAGGTTTGCAGTATGAAACATCACCATGAACGTCAAGATACTTTTTGCATGCTCCCAACTTCTTTACTGCAGCTCTTTTCTCTGTCAGCTTTAGCCCTCGAAACTGCTTGCAGAAGTACAGCTTCCTTTTATGCTTTATGTCACCACAGACTACACAACTTGTGTGGTCATTTCCTGACTTGGTAGACTTGGTTCTGGCATGTCTTGGTTCAGTCCGAGTTTCCTTTCTACTCCGCTCCTCGTCCCTCAGTTGCTCGAGCTGTTCGTATATGCTCTCCTGCTCTTTGAGAAATGACAAGAGACTGTCAACCCGTTTCTCTGGTGCCACAGCATTCTTCTTGTCAGCTACATAAACCAGCCATTCCTTTTTGAGGGTTTCCGGAAGCTTGGTTTCAATTGATTTTGTCATCAGTGGATTTTTAATAGCGCCTGTGTCTCCGAGATCGCTCAAGTCCTTAAGCGCCTTTTCCACAGCTTGAATTAATTCCACTATTTTACGTGGCTGATTTCCTCTGACAGGTGGGATTCTCTGAAGCTCCTCCACTATCTCAATAGCAATAGCTGTTTGATTTCCAAACCGGTTCTCTAGGACACCGAAGATATCATCTGCAGTGTTATATCTTGTGAGGCGGAGGTCTCTTGTAATTTCATCCTCCAGACTGTCCAGCAATTGAACCTTCTTCACCTCATTTGATCCAGTGGGTTCACCTTGCTTTTGCAGTGCTTCCCAATCCTTCCTCCATCTCTAAAAGTCACGCTTGTTTCCAGTAAACTTAGGAAGGGCCGTGGGTCTCAGTCTGATGGCTGGTGAATGATACTTGAAAGCATTCACCGCTTGTGCTAATCCTTCAGCGTCCTTCTTTATTCTGCAGGTGGTTAAGCATGAATTCATATGCTTCTTGGTTGCTATTTGATGGTGCGGTGGCAGCAGCAAATTCACATGCACCCTCTGCTGTCTGTAGTGAGGTGGATAATTCAATATTTCCAAAGTTTGCCCATAGTGTCCTGGATGAGCCCTTTGACCTCTTTTAGTTTCGACTCGCACTCCTTTGCAGTCTTTACCAGGTTGGCTTTTTGCTGTTCAGTTAACACAGCTTCCTCCGCTGCGTCCAGCTCCGCCTCCAGCTCTGCAATGAGTCCAGCCTCCACATCGTCATTGGCTTCCATGACTTTTTCGGCCTCTTGCATGAGTTTGTTGAAATTGTTCCTGAGCTCCACTTCAGACATTTCTTTATGGTTCCTAATGATGCTGTTAACAAGACGAGAGAATGCCCGTTTTGCTGTTGTCCTCTCCACGTTGAGCTGCTCAGCTGACCTTCCAGTAACTTCATCAGCCATGATTTATCTTGACTTAAATGTCTCTTTTCCAGGTTTCCAGATCTCCTGGTCACAGCGGGTTTTCACTGTCAAGTCTTCTAATGTGTTGTGCAGATTCCCCGCTTGAAAGGGATTTGATTTATCAACCCTGAAATGATGAACTGGATTCACTCAGACCAAACACTTCTTTTCCACCTTTTATTTTGGCAGATTAGTCTTTAGCAGTTTTTAGCAGTTTAATCTTTACCAGGTGAAAAACCTTTAGACACAAAGGCAAAAAATATACACATTACTGTAAACAAATATAAATAACAGAAAATTACATGTTCTAACATTCCAACTCATAGCAGCCATTTTGTTTCTTTAAATAATTTTCACATTTCATTAAATGAAAAATACAGATAATGCCCACTACTGTTACCAATTGATTTAGCTTAATATCATATGAATCTTTACTGTTTTTAACACATTTTATCATATTTTTTTAAATGCAATTATTTAAACTAACACCACACATATTTCAAACTTTCTCAATCAACACGTTAGCCAGACAAGTTTATTAGATATTAAAGGGTTAAACAAAGTCTCTGGGGCTGCAGCCTTCGGCTCAGTTCATTTAGAGTTCAGTCCTTACCGGCTGCCAATCGGGTCTGTAGAAAATCAGTCCTGCTTGCCTTTTCTGGCTATCGCGGCAGTCTTTTCGGACAGTTCTTTTGATTTACTGTTCAAGTTTTGTCGCCCGCAAGTCTATTCCGTCTTCTTTCCTGGCTTCTGGTGCTGTGTACCCTTTTGAAAGCCCCGGGCAGACCTCGGCAGGCTGGGGTTCCGCCCACTTTAATCACTGTCTCGTGATTTCAATGTGCCATTTCTCTGCACCTGTTCTTTCCTTTCAGTTTGACTTGACACCTATAATGCTCTCTAAACCCATGTAATCCCATGTAACCCCATGTAAACCCCCATAAACCCTGTAAACCCAATGTAAACCCCCCTAAACCCGTGCAAACCTCTCTAAACCCCCTCTAAACCTCTCTAAATCTATACTCTAAACCCATCTAAAACTCTCTAAACCCTTCTAAAAACCATGTAAATCCCTCTAACCACCTCTAAACCCATCTAAACATCTGTAAACCCCTCTAAACCCCTCTAATCCCCTGCAACCCCCTGTAAACCACTCTAAGCCCCAGTAAACGCCTCTAAACACCCTGTAAATAATTCAAAACCCCTCTAAACCCCTGCAAACCTCCCTAAAACCCTCTAAGTCCATGTACACCTCTCTAAAACTCTCTACACCTGTAAACCCCTGTAAACCACTTTAAACCCCTCTAAACCCGGCTAAACCTATCTAAAACCATCTAAACCCCTCCAAACCCCTGTGAAACATTCTAAACCTCTGTAAACCACTCTAAAGCCCTCCAAACCCTCTAAACCCATGTAACCCCTGTAAACCTTATACCCCTCTAAAATCATTTAAAGCCCTCTAAACCCTGTAAATCCCTGTAAACCCCCCTAAACCTCTCTACACCTGTAAACACCTGTAAACCCCTTTAAACCCCTCTAAACCGCACTAAACCAATCTTAACCCTCTAAACCCCCGCAACCCCTGTAAACCCCTCTATACTCCTCTAAAGCCCTCTAAACCCCCTATAAACCCCATCCTAAACCCCTGTAAACGCCTGTAAACCCCCTGTAAACCTCTCTAACACTCTCTAAACCCATCTAAACCCCTCCAAACCACTAAATCTCTCTAAACACCTGTGAACACCTGTTTGCCCCTCTAAACCCCTCTAAATCCCTCTAACCCCCATATAAAGCCCTCTAAACCCATGTAAACAACTGTAACCCCCCTCTAAACCTCTCCAAAACCCTCTTAACCCCTGTAAACCCCTCTAAACCCATGTAACCCCTGTAAACCTTATACCCCTCTAAAATCATTTAAAGCCCTCTAAACCCTGTAAATCCCTGTAAACACCCCTAAACCTCTCTACACCTGTAAACACCTGTAAACCCCTTTAAACCCCTCTAAACCGCACTAAACCAATCTTAACCCTCTAAACCCCTGCAACCGCTGTAAACCCCTCTATACCCCTCTAAACCGCTCTAAACCCCCTATAAACCCCATCCTAAACCCCTGTAAACCCCTGTAAACCACCTGTAAACCTCTCTAAAACTCTCTAAACCCATCTAAACCCCTCTAAACCACTAAACCTCTCTAAACACCTGTGAACACCTGTTAGCCCCTCTAAACCCCTCTAAATCCCTCTAACCCCCATATAAAGCCCTCTAAACCCATGTAAACAACAGTAACCCCCTCTAAACCTCTCTAAAACCCTCTTAACCCCTGTAAACCCCTCTAAACCCATCTAAATCCCCCCTGTAAACACCACGTAAACCCCGAAATCCCTGTAAACCCATTAACCCCCCCTAAACCCCGCTAAACCCCTGTAAACCTCTCCAAAACTCTCTATACCGCTGTAAACCCCTCTAAACCTTTCTACACCTGTAAACACCTGTGAACCCCTTTAAACCCCTCTAAACCCCGCTATACCCATCTAAAAGCCTCTAAACCCCTCTAAACTCCTGTAATTCCGTCTAAACCCCTGTAGCCCTCTAAATCCGTCTAAACCCCTGTAAACCACATTAAACCCATGTAAACCTCTATAAACATCTTTACACCCCTGTAAACAACTCTAAATCCCTCTAAACCCCTCTAAACCCATGTAACCCCCTTGTAAACGCAACTAACCCCCTCTAAACACATCTAAATCCCTCTTAACCCCCCTGTAAACCCTTCCAAACTCCTCCAAACCCATCTAAATCCCTCCCTCTAAACCGCTATGAAGCCATCTAAACCCATCTGTAAATTCCATGTAAACCCCTCTAAACCCCTGTTAATCAATGTAAACCCTCTAAACCCCTCTAAACCCCTCCAAACCCCTCCAAACCCCTCGAAATCCCTCGAAACCCCCCAAACCCTTCCAAAGCGCTCTAAACTTCTGCTAACCCCTCCAATCCCCTCCAAACCTCTCTGAACACCATCCAAACCCCTCTAAACGCCTGTAAACCTCATTAAATCTCTCCTCTAAACCCATCTAAAAACGTCTAAACCCATCTCTCCTCTAAACCCATCTAAAAACCTCTAAACACTTCTAAAACACCCTCTAACCCCCTCTACACCCATCTAAACATTTGTAAACCCCTCTAAACCCCTCTAATCTCCTGCAGCCCCCTGTAAACCAGTCTAAGCCCCAGTAAACGTCTCTAAACCCCGGTAAACAACTCTAAACCCTATATACCCCTGTAAACCCCTCTAAACCTCTCTACACCTGTAAACCCCTGTAAACCCCTCTAAACCCGGCTAAACCAATCTTAACCCTCTAAACCCCTCTAAATTCCTCTAAACCCCTCTAAACGCCTGCAACCCATGTAAACCTCTCTAAACCCCATCTAAACATCTCTAACCCCCTCCAAACCCTTCTAAACCCCTGTACACCCGTGTAAACCCCTGTAACCCCTCTAAACTCACATAACGCCCTCTAAACCCATGTAAACACATCTAAACCCCATGTAAACCCCATGTAAACCCCGTAAACCTCTGTGAACCCCATGGAAACCCCCTCCTAAACCCCTGTAAACCCCTCTAAATCCCTGTAAACCTCTCCATAACTCTCTAAACCCATCTAAACCACTCTAAACCTCTCTAAACACGTGTGAACACCTGTAAATACCTGTAAACCCCTCTAAACACCTCGAAACCAATCTATAACACACTAAGACTAAAACACCTGTAAATACCTCTAACCCCTCTAAAGCCTTCTAAACACCTGTAAACACCTCTAACCCCCTCTAATCCCCCTGCAACACCCTGTAAACCAGTCTGTCCCAGTAAACGCCTCTAAACCCCTGTGAACAACTATAAACCCCTCTAAACCCCTGTAAACCCCTCTAAACCCCTGCAACCCCTGTAAACCACACTAAACCCCTCTAAACCCCTCCAAACCCCTTCAAACCCCTGTAAACCCCTGTAAACCCCTCTAATCCCATATAAAACCCTCTAAACCCATATAAACACATCTAAACGCCATGTAAACCCCATGTAAACCGCCGTAAACCACTGTGAACCCCATGTATGCCACACCCCTAAACCACTGTAAACCCATCTAAAACCCTCTAAACCTATCTAAAACTCTCTAAACCCATCCAAACCCCTCTAAACCACTCTAAACCTCTCTAACCCGTGAACACGTGTAAATACCCGTAAACCCCTCTAAACACCTTTAAACCAATCTAAACCATACAAAAAAACCTGTAAACCCCTCTAAACCCCTATAAACCCCTCTAAACCCCTGAAAACCCATCTAAACACCTGTAAACCTCGTGTAAACCTCCCCTAAACCTCTGCAACCACCCTTTAAACACCCTTAAACCCTGTAAACCCCTCTAAACCCCTGTAAACCTCTCTAGAATCCTCTAAACACCTCTAAACCACTTTAAACCCCTCTAAACCCCTGCAAACACCTGTAAACCCCGCTAAACACCTCTAAACCCATCTATTACCCTCTAAACCCCTTTAAAACCCCGTTTAGTCCCTCTAAACCCATGTAAATCCCTCTAACCCCCTATAAACCCCTCTAAACAGCTGTAAACCCCTATAAACACCTGTAAACCCCCTCGAACCTCTAATCCCCTGCAAACACCGTTAAAATCCAAAACGCCCCAGAAAACGCATGTAAACCACTGTAAAGCCCCCTAGACCTCTTTAAACCCCATAAGAAGCCCTCAAAAACCATCGAAGCCTCGGAAAACCCCTGTAAACCCCATGTAAACCAGTCTAAACCCATGTAAACCCCTCTAAACCCCTCTAAACCCCTATAAAGCCCTCTAAACCCCTCTAGACCTCTGTAAACCCCCTATAAAGTCCTCTAAACCCCTGTTAACCCCTCTAAGCACCTCTAATCTCCTGCAAACCCCAGTAAACACCCTCTATGCCACAGAACACGCTTGTAAACCCATGTAAACCCTTCTAGACGCCGTGTAAACCCATATAAAGGCGTCCAAAGACATCTGAACCCCTGTAAACCACATAGAAATACCTCTTAACTACTGTAAACATATCTAAACCTCTCTAAACCCATTATAAAGCCCTCTAAACCCCTCTAAACCCACGTAAACAACTGTAAACCCCATGTAAACCCCATGTAAACCCATCTAAACCCCCTGTAAATCGTCTCTAAACCCTCTAAATCCCTGTAAACCCCTCTAAACCTCTCTACACCTGTAAACACATGTAAACCCCTTTAAACCCCTCTGAACCCGGCTAAACCAATCTAAACCCCTCTAAACCCCTCTAATCCCCTGTACAACCTTCTAAACCCCCGTAAAGCCATGTAAACCCCTGTAAACCCCTGTAAACCCCCTGTAAATCCCTGTTATCCCCTCTAAACCGCTCTAAACCGCTCTAAACCCCTCTAAACCGCCCTAAACCCCTGTAAACCTCTGTAAACCCCTCTAAACGCATATAAAGCCATCTAAACCCCCTGTAAACCCATCTAAACCTGTGTAAACCCCATGTAAACCTCCCTAAACCACTGTAAACACCTCTAAACCACTGTAAACCTCTCTAATACCCTCTTAACCCCTGTAAGCCCCTCTAAACTACTCAAAACCTCTCTAAACACATGTATACACCCGTACATACCTGTAAACCCCTCTAAACCCCTCTAAACCCATCTAATACCCTCTAAACTCCTCTAAATCAATTTAAATCCCTCTAAACCCATGTAAATCCATCTAACCCCTCCAAACCACTCTATCCCCCTCTCAACCCCTCTAAACTCCCTCCAAACCCCTCCAAACCGCTCTGAACCTCTCCAGAGCTCTCCCACCCCCTCCAAACCATTCTAAACCCATGCAAAACACTCTAAACCCACAAGAAAAAACCTAAACCCATATAAATCCCTGTAAACCCCATGTAAACCCGCCTAAGCCCATGTGAACCACTCTAAACACCCGCTAAACCACTCTAAACCCCCTATAAACACATCTAAACCCCCTGTAAACACCATGTAATCCCCCCTAAATCCCTGTAAACCCCACGTAATCCCCCCTTAACCCATGTAAACATCTCTAAAACTCTCAATACTCATGTAAATCCCTCTAAACCTCTTCCAAAACCCTTCCAAAGCGCTCTTAACTTCTCCAGAACGCTCCAGTCCCCTCAAAACCTCCCTGTACCCCATCCAAACCTCTCTAAACGCCTCAACACCTTTAAAGCCCTTTCAACCCATCTAAAACCCCATGTAAACCGCATGTAAACCCGTCTAAACCCATTACCCCTCGAAACCTCACTAAACCCCCTTCTACAACCCTCTAAACCACATGTAAATCCATCTCTCCCTCTAAAACCCTCTAAACACCTGCAAACCCCTGTAAACCCCTGAAACCCCTCTAAACACCTCTAATCCCCAGCAAACCCCTGTGAACCCCTGAGCCCCAGTAAACCCCTGTAAACCCCATGTAAACCCATCTAAACCCCTGTAAACCACTATAAACCCCGTCTAACCCCCCTGTAAAGCCCTCTAAACCGCTCTAAACCCATGTAAACACCCTGTAAACCCCATGTAAACCCCTCTAAACCCGTGCAAACCTCTCTAAAACACTCTAAACCACCGTAAACCCCTCTAAACCTCTCTACAACTGTAAACATTTGTAAACCCCCTGTAAACCCCTCTAATACCCGCTAAACCCATTCTAAAAGACTGCATGGATGAACTACAAAAATTGTTCATCCCAGTTTGGCAAAAGAATAAATCAAGGAAGGTAGTGCATCCGTGGATAACAAGGGAAATCAGGGATAGTATCAAAGCAAAAGATGATGCGTACAAATTAGCCAGAAATAGCAGCATACCAGAGGACTGGGAGAAATTCAGAGACCAGCAGAGGTGGACAAAGGGCTTAATTAGGAAAGGGAAAATAGATTATGAAAGGAAACTGGCAGGGAACATAAAAACTGACTGCAAAAGTTTTTATAGATATGTGAAGAGAAAGAGATTAGTTAAAACAAATGTAGGTCCCTTGCAGTCAGAAACGGGTGAATTGATCATGGGGAACAAGGATATGGCAGACCAATTGAATAACTACTTTGGTTCCGTCTTCACTAAGGAAGACATAAATAATCTGCCGGAAATAGCAGGGTGCCGCGGGTCAAAGGAGATGGAGGAACTAAGTGAAATCCAGGTTAGTCGGGAAGTGGTGTTGGGTAAATTGAATGGATTAAAGGCCGATAAATCACCAGGGCCAGATAGGCTGCATCCCAGAGTACTTAAGGAAGTAGCTCCAGAAATAGTGGATGCATTAGTGATAATTTTTCAAAACTCTTTAGATTCTGGAGTAGTTCCTGAGGATTGGAGGGTAGCAAACGTAACCCCACTTTTTAAGAAGGGAGGGAGAGAGAAAACGGGGAATTACAGACCAGTTAGTCTAACATCGGTAGTGGGGAAACTGCTTGAGTCAGTTATTAAAGATGGGATAGCAGCACATTTGGAAAGTGGTGAAATCATTGGACAAAGTCAGCATGGATTTACGAAAGGTAAATCGTGTCTGACGAATCTTATAGCATTTTTCGAGGATGTAACTAGTAGAGTGGATAGGGGAGAACCAGTGGATGTGTTGTATCTGGACTTTCAGAAGGCTTTCGACAAGGTACCACATAAGAGATTAGGATACAAACTTAAATCACACGGTATTGGGGGTTCAGTATTGATGTGGATAGAGAACTGGCTGGCAAACAGGAAGCAAAGAGTAGGAGTAAACGGGTCCTTTTCACAATGGCAGGCAGTGACTAGTGGGGTACCGCAAGGCTCAGTGCTGGGACCCCAGCTATGAGGAGGATGCTAGGAGACTGCAAGGTGACTTGGATAGGCTGGGTGAGTTGGCAAATGTTTGGCAGATGCAGTATAATGTGGATAAATGTGAGGTTATCCACTTTGGTAGCAAAAACGGGAAGGCAGACTATTATCTAAATGGTGGCCGATTAGGAAATGGGGAGATGCAGCGAGACCTGGGTGTCATGGTGCACCAGTCATTGAAAGTAGGCATGCAGGTGCAGCAGGCAGTGAAGAAAGCGAATGGTATGTTGCCCTTCATTGCAAGAGGATTTGAGTATAGGAGCAGGGAGGTTCTACTGCAGTTGTACAGGGTCTTGGTGAGACCACACCTGGAGTATTGCGTACAGTTTTGGTCTCCAAATCTGAGGAAGGACATTATAGCCATAGAGGGAGTGCAGAGAAGGTTCACCAGACTGATTCCTGGGATGTCAGGACTTTCATATGAAGAAAGACTGGATAGACTTGGCTTATACTCGCTAGAATTTAGGAGATTGAGAGGGGATCTTATAGAAACGTACAAGATTCTTATGGGGTTGGACAGGCTAGATGCAGGAAGATTGTTCCCGATGTTGGGGAAGTCCAGGACAAGGGGTCACAGCTTAAGGATAAGGGGAAAATCCTTTAAGACCGAGATGAGGAAAAACTTTTTCACACAGAGAGTGGTGAATCTCTGGAACTCTCTGCCACAGAGGGTAGTTGAGGCCAGTTCATTGGCTATATTTAAGAGGGAATTAGATGTGGCCCTTGTGGCTAAAGGGATCAGGGGGTATGGAGAGAAGGCAGGTACGGGATACTGAGTTGGATGATCAGCCATGATCGTATTGAATGGCGGTGCAGGCTCGAAGGGCCGAATGGCCTACTCCTGCACCTAATTTCTATGTATCTATGTATGTATAAACACCTCTAAACCCCTGTAAACATCTCTGAACACCTGTAAACCCCAGTAAACCAATTAAAACCCCCTCTAAACCACTATAACCCTTCTAAACACATCTAAACCCCTGTAAACTCCTCTAAACCCCTATAACACTCTCTAAACCCCTCTAAACCGCTGTAAACCCCTTTAAACCTCTCTAAATACCCCCAAACCCCGACTAAACATCCCTAAACACCTCTGAACCCTCTCTAAATCCCTATAAACCCCCTGTAAACACCTCTAAACCCTGTAAACCCCCATGTGAACACCTCCAATCCGCTGTGAACCCATAGAAATCATTCTGAACGCCTCTAAACCCCTGTAAACCACGCAAACTTTTTCTAAAACTATTTAAATACCTCCAAACACATATAAACACCTCTAAATCCATGCAAACCACCAAACCCCTCCAAATCCTTCAACACTCTTCCAAACACCTCCAACCCCCATTAAGCACCTCTAAACCCATCCAAACCTCTCCAAATCCATAAACCCCTCTAAACCCATACAAACCCATGCAAACCCCTCTACACCTCTCCCAACCACTCCAAAAACATCTAAACCCCTCCAAACCCCTCCTGACACCTCCAAACCCCTTTAGCCCCATTTAAACCGCTCTAAACCACTCCAACCCCTCCAAACACTTCCAGATACATCTAAACACCTCTAAACATAAACCCCTCTAAATTCCTCTAATCCCCTCTAAACCCTTCCATACCCCTCTAAACCCCTCTAAAACCCTCTAACCCGCTCGAAAACCCTCTACAACTTTCTACACCCCTCTACACACCTCTAAACCAATCTAAGCACCTGCACACCCCTCCAAACCCATCTAAACCCTTCCAAAACCCTCCAAACTATTGTAAACCCCTGTAAACCCCTGTAAACCGCTCTAAACCCCCTCTAACCCACACTCTTAACCCCTGTAACCCCACTTATACCCCCTTTAAACACCTCCAATCACCTCCAAACACCACTAAACCCATCTAAATCCATCCAAACCACTCCAAACCCCTCTAAACCGATGTAACCCCCTGCAAGCAGCCCCAACCCCATCCAAACCACTGCAAAACCCTCTAAACGCATCCAAACCTCTCCAAAACCCAATAAATCCCTCTAAACCCATACAAATCCCTCCACACCCCTCTACTCATCTCAAACCACCCCAAACACCTCTAAACCCCTCCAAACCCTACTAACACCATATAAACCACTCTAAACCCATCCAAACCCCTCCCTACATCTCTAAACACATCTAAACCGAAACCCCTCTAAGCACCTCCAACTCTCTAAACCCATCCACCCCTCTAAACCCCTCTAAAACGCTCGAAACCCTTCCAAACCTCTCTACACTCCCTCCAAACCCCTCCAAGCCCCCTCTAAACCCATCTTAACACCACTAAACCACGTTATCCCCCTCCAAACCTCTCTAAACCAATCTAAGCGCATCTACACTCCTCCACACCCCACTAAACCACTCTAAACCCCTCCAAACCCCTGTAAACCTCGCTAAACCCCTCCAAACCCCTATAAAGCCCTCTAAACCCATCTAAACCCTCTGTAAACCTCATGTAAATCTTTCTAAACACCTGTAAACCCATGTAAACCCATGTAAACCCTCTAAACCCATCTAGACACCTCTAAACCCCTGTAAACAACTAGAAACCTCTCTGAACACCTGTAAACCCCTATAAACCACTTTAAACCCCTCTAAACCACTAAAACGTTCTAAAGCCATTTAAACACCTGTAAACTCCTCTAAACCCTTATAATACCATCTAAACCTCTCTAAACCCCTGTAAACCTATGTAAACCATTCTAAGTACCTCAAACCCGCCTCTAAACCTCTCTAAACCACTCTGAACCATCTCTAAACCACTTTAAACCCATGTAAACACCTCTAAACCCATGTAAACCTCCTGTAAACACCTCCAAACCGCTGTGAACACATAGAAACTCTTCTGAACCCCTCAAAACCCCACTAAACCACGCAGAAATGTTCTAAAACAATTTGAACAAACACCTCTAAACCCATCGAAATCCCTCCAAACCACTCCAACCACCTCCAAATCTTTCCAAACCCCTCCATACATCTCCAACCCCCACTAACCCCCTCTAAACCCATCCAAACTTCTCCAAAGCCCGCTATCCCCTCTAAACCCATACAAACCCCTCTACACCTCTCCAAACCCCTTCAAACACATCCAAACCCCTCCAGAACCCTCCAAACCCCTCTAACCCCATCTAAACCCCTCCAAACTCTTCCAGACACCTCTAAACACCTAAACCCTCTAAACAACTCTAATCCCCTCTAAATCCCTCCAAATCCCTCTAAACCCCTCTAAACCCCTCTAAACCCCTCTAACCTGCTCGAAACCCCTCTACACCCCTCTAAACCAATCTAAGCACCTCTACACACCTCCACTAAGGAAGACATAAATAATCTGCCGGAAATAGCAGGGTGCCGCGGGTCAAAGGAGATGGAGGAACTGAGTGAAATCCAGGTTAGTCGGGAAGTGGTGTTGGGTAAATTGAATGGATTAAAGGCCGATAAATCACCAGGGCCAGGTAGGCTGCATCCCAGAGTACTTAAGGAAGTAGCTCCAGAAATAGTGGATGCATTAGTGATAATTTTTCAAAACTCTTTAGATTCTGGAGTAGTTCCTGAGGATTGGAGGGTAGCAAACGTAACCCCACTTTTTAAGAAGGGAGGGAGAGAGAAAACGGGGAATTACAGACCAGTTAGTCTAACATCGGTAGTGGGGAAACTGCTTGAGTCAGTTATTAAAGATGGGATAGCAGCACATTTGGAAAGTGGTGAAATCATTGGACAAAGTCAGCATGGATTTACGAAAGGTAAATCGTGTCTGACGAATCTTATAGAATTTTTCGAGGATGTAACTAGTAGAGTGGATAGGGGAGAACCAGTGGATGTGTTGTATCTGGACTTTCAGAAGGCTTTCGACAAGGTACCACATAAGAGATTAGGATACAAACTTAAATCACACGGTATTGGGGGTTCAGTATTGATGTGGATAGAGAACTGGCTGGCAAACAGGAAGCAAAGAGTAGGAGTAAACGGGTCCTTTTCACAATGGCAGGCAGTGACTAGTGGGGTACCGCAAGGCTCAGTGCTGGGACCCCAGCTATTTACAATTTATATTAATGATCTGGACGAGGGAATTGAAAGCAACATCTCCAAGTTTGCGGATGACACTAAGCTGGGGGCAGTGTTAGCTGTGAGGAGGATGCTAGGAGAATGCAAGGTGACTTGGATAGGCTGGGTGAGTGGGCAAATGTTTGGCAGATGCAGTATAATGTGGATAAATGTGAGGTTATCCACTTTGGTAGCAAAAACGGGAAGGCAGACTATTATCTAAATGGTGGCCGATTAGGAAATGGGGAGATGCAGCGAGACCTGGGTGTCATGGTACACCAGTCATTGAAAGTAGGCATGCAGGTGCAGCAGGCAGTGAAGAAAGCGAATGGTATGTTGCCCTTCATATCAAGAGGATTTCAGTATAGGAGCAGGGAGGTTCTACTGCAGTTGTACAGGGTCTTGGTGAGACCACACCTGGAGTATTGCGTACAGTTTTGGTCTCCAAATCTGAGGAAGGACATTATAGCCATAGAGGGAGTGCAGAGAAGGTTCACCAGACTGATTCCTGGGATGTCAGGACTTTCATATGAAGAAAGACTGGATAGACTTGGCTTATACTCGCTAGAATTTAGGAGATTGAGAGGGGATCTTATAGAAACGTACAAAATTCTTATGGGGTTGGACAGGCTAGATGCAGGAAGATTGTTCCCGATGTTGGGGAAGTCCAGGACAAGGGGTCACAGCTTAAGGATAAGGGGGAAATCCTTTAAGACCGAGATGAGGAAAAACTTTTTCACACAGAGAGTGGTGAATCTCTGGAACTCTCTGCCACAGAGGGTAGTTGAGGCCAGTTCATTGGCTATATTTAAGAGGGAGTTAGATGTGGCCCTTGTGGCTAAAGGGATCAGGGGGTATGGAGAGAAGGCAGGTACGGGATACTGCGTTGGATGATCAGCCATGATCGTATTGAATGGCGGTGCAGGCTCGAAGGGCCGAATGGCCTACTCCTGCACCTATTTTCTATGTTTCTATGTATCTAAAACCTTCTAACCTCCTCTAAATCCCTGTAAATCCTTCGAAACCCCCTGTAAACCCCCTCTAAACACATGTAAACCCCCTGTAAACCCCTCTAAACCCGCTAAACCCATCTAAAACCTTCTAAACCCCTCTAAACACCCGTGAATCATTCTAAATCCCTCGAAAACCATCTACACCCTTCCAAACCCCACCATACCGCTCTAAACCCCTCTAAACACCTCCAAACCCCTCCGAACTCCTGTAAACCTATGTATACCCCTGTATACCCGTCTAAACCCCCTCAAATACCCTCTAAACCCCTTCTGAACCACCTGCAAAACCCCTCTAAACCACCTGTAAACACCTCCAATCACCTCCAAACACCTCTAAACCCTCTAAATCCCTCTAAAACCATACCAACCCCTCCAAAACCCTCTGAAGATCTCAACACCCCCCCAAACACCTCTAAACTGCTCCAACCCCCTCTAAACCCATCTAGACCCCTCCAAACCACTCTAACCCCATCTAAACCGCTCTAAACCCCTCCAAACCGTTCCAGACACCTCTTAGCACATCTAAACCGAAACCCCTCTAAACACCTCTATCGCTCTAAACCCATCCAAACCCCTCTAAACCCCTCTAAACCGCACGAAACCCCTCCAAACCCCTCTACACCCCCCAAACACATCCAAGCCCCTTCCAACCCCATCTAAACACCTCTAAACCACTTTAAACCCCTCAAACCCCTCCAAACCTCTCTAAACCAATCTAAGCACCTCTACACACCTCCACACCCCTCTAAACCCCTCTAAACCCCTGCAAACCTCACAAACCAATTTAAACTCCTATAAAGCCCTCTAACCCCATCTAACCACCCTCTAACCCACATGTAAATCTATCTTTCTAAACTCCTGTAAACCAATGTAAACCCCTGTAAACCATCTATACCCATCTATACACCTCTAAACCCCCTGTAAACATCTCTGAACACCTGTAAACCCCAGTAAACCAATTAAAACCCCCTCTAAACCACTATAACCCTTCTAAACACATCTAAACCCCTGTAAACTCCTCTAAACCCCTATAACACTCTCTAAACCCCTCTAAACCGCTATAAACCTCTTTAAACCTCTCTAAATACCCCCAAACCCCGACTAAACATCTCTAAACACCTCTGAACCCTCTGTAAATCCCTATAAACCCCCTGTAAACACCTCTAAACCCTGTAAACCCCCCTGTGAACACCTCCAATCCGCTGTGAACCCATAGAAATCCTTCTGAACGCCTCTAAACCCCTGTAAACCACGCAAACTTTTTCTAAATCTATTTAAATACCTCCAAACACCTATAAACACCTCTAAATCCATGCAAACCACCAAACCCCTCCAAATCCTTCAACACTCTTCCAAACACCTCCAAGCCCCATTAAACCCCTCTAAACCCATCCAAACCTCTCCAAATCCATAAACCCCTCTAAACCCATACAAACCCATGCAAACCCCTCTACACCTCTCCCAACCACTCCAAAAACATCTAAACCCCTCCAAACCCCTCCTGACACCTCCAAACCCCTTTAGCCCCATTTAAACCGCTCTAAACCACTCCAACCCCTCCAAACCCTTCCAGATACATCTAAACACCTCTAAACATAAACCCCTCTAAATTCCTCTAATCCCCTCTAAACCCTTCCATACCCCTCTAAACCCCTCTAAAACCCTCTAACCCGCTCGAAAACCATCTACAACTTTCTACACCCCTCTACACACCTCTAAACCAATCTAAGCACCTGCACACCCCTCCAAACCCATCTAAACCCTTCCAAAACCCTCCAAACTATTGTAAACCCCTGTAAACCCCTGTAAACCGCTCTAAACCCCCTCTAACCCACCCTCTGAACCCCTGTAAACCCACTTATACCCCCTTTAAACACCTCCAATCACCTCGAAACACCACTAAACCCATCTAAATCCCTCCAAACCACTCCAAACCCCTCTAAACCGATGTAAACCCCCTGCAAGCAGCCCCAACCCCATCCAAACCACTGCAAAACCCTCTAAACGCATCCAAACCTCTCCAAAACCCAATAAATCCCTCTAAACCCATACAAATCCCTCCACACCCCTCTACTCATCTCAAACCACCCCAAACACCTCTAAACCCCTCCAAACCCTACTAACACCATATAAACCACTCTAAACCCATCCAAACCCCTCCCTACATCTCTAAACACATCTAAACCGAAACCCCTCTAAGCACCTCTAACTCTCTAAACCCATCCACCCCTCTAAACCCCTCTAAAACGCTCGAAACCCTTCCAAACCCCTCTACACTCCCTCCAAACCCCTCCAAGCCCCTCTAAACCCATCTTAACACCACTAAACCACGTTATCCCCCTCCAAACCTCTCTAAACCAATCTAAGCACATCTACACTCCTCCACACCCCACTAAACCACTCTAAACCCCTCCAAACCCCTGTAAACCTCGCTAAACCCCTCCAAACTCCTATAAAGCCCTCTAAACCCATCTAAACCCTCTGTAAACCTCATGTAAATCTTTCTAAACACCTGTAAACCCATGTAAACCCATGTAAACCCTCTAAACCCATCTAGACACCTCTAAACCCCTGTAAACAACTAGAAACCTCTCTGAACACCTGTAAACCCCTATAAACCACTTTAAACCCCTCTAAACCACTAAAACGTTCTAAAGCCATTTAAACACCTGTAAACTCCTCTAAACGCTTATAATACCATCTAAACCTCTCTAAACCCCTGTTAACCTATGTAAACCATTCTAAGTACTTCAAACCCCCCTCTAAACCACTCTAAACCACTCTGAACCATCTCTAAACCACTTTAAACCCATGTAAACACCTCTAAACCCATGTAAACCTCCTGTAAACACCTCCAAACCGCTGTGAACACATAGAAACTCTTCTGAACCCCTCAAAACCCCACTAAACCACGCAGAAATGTTCTAAAACAATTTGAACAGCTCCAAACACCTCTAAACCCATCGAAATCCCTCCAAACCACTCCAACCACCTCTAAATCTTTCCAAACCCCTCCATACATCTCCAACCCCCACTAACCCCCTCTAAACCCATCCAAACCTCTCCAAAGCCCGCTATCCCCTCTAAACCCATACAAACCTCTCTACACCTCTCCAAACCCCTTCAAACACATCCAAACCCCTCCAGAACCCTCCAAACCCCTCTAACCCCATCTAAACCGCTCTAAACCCCTCCAAACCCCTCCAAACTCTTCCAGACACCTCTAAACACCTAAACCCTCTAAACAACTCTAATCCCCTCTAAATCCCTCCAAATCCCTCTAAACCCCTCTAAACCCCTCTAACCTGCTCGAAACCCCTCTACACCCCTCTAAACCAATCTAAGCACCTCTACACACCTCCACTAAGGAAGACATAAATAATCTGCCTGAAATAGCAGGGTGCCGCGGGTCAAAGGAGATGGAGGAACTGAGTGAAATCCAGGTTAGTCGTGAAGTGGTGTTGGGTAAATTGAATGGATTAAAGGCCGATAAATCACCAGGGCCAGATAGGCTGCATCCCAGAGTACTTAAGGAAGTAGCTCCAGAAATAGTGGATGCATTAGTGATAATTTTTCAAAACTCTTTAGATTCTGGAGTAGTTCCTGAGGATTGGAGGGTAGCAAACGTAACCCCACTTTTTAAGAAGGGAGGGAGAGAGAAAACGGGGAATTACAGACCAGTTAGTCTAACATCGGTAGTGGGGAAACTGCTTGAGTCAGTTATTAAAGATGGGATAGCAGCACATTTGGAAAGTGGTGAAATCATTGGACAAAGTCAGCATGGATTTACGAAAGGTAAATCGTGTCTGACGAATCTTATAGAATTTTTCGAGGATGTAACTAGTAGAGTGGATAGGGGAGAACCAGTGGATGTGTTGTATCTGGACTTTCAGAAGGCTTTCGACAAGGTACCACATAAGAGATTAGGATACAAACTTAAATCACACGGTATTGGGGGTTCAGTATTGATGTGGATAGAGAACTGGCTGGCAAACAGGAAGCAAAGAGTAGGAGTAAACGGGTCCTTTTCACAATGGCAGGCAGTGACTAGTGGGGTACCGCAAGGCTCAGTGCTGGGACCCCAGCTATGAGGAGGATGCTAGGAGACTGCAAGGTGACTTGGATAGGCTGGGTGAGTGGGCAAATGTTTGGCAGATGCAGTATAATGTGGATAAATGTGAGGTTATCCACTTTGGTAGCAAAAACGGGAAGGCAGACTATTATCTAAATGGTGGCCGATTAGGAAATGGGGAGATGCAGCGAGACCTGGGTGTCATGGTACACCAGTCATTGAAAGTAGGCATGCAGGTGCAGCAGGCAGTGAAGAAAGCGAATGGTATGTTGCCCTTCATAGCAAGAGGATTTGAGTATAGGAGCAGGGAGGTTCTACTGCAGTTGTACAGGGTCTTGGTGAGACCACACCTGGAGTATTGCGTACAGTTTTGGTCTCCAAATCTGAGGAAGGACATTATAGCCATAGAGGGAGTGCAGAGAAGGTTCACCAGACTGATTCCTGGGATGTCAGGACTTTCATATGAAGAAAGACTGGATAGACTTGGCTTATACTCGCTAGAATTTAGGAGATTGAGAGGGGATCTTATAGAAACGTACAAAATTCTTATGGGGTTGGACAGGCTAGATGCAGGAAGATTGTTCCCGATGTTGGGGAAGTCCAGGACAAGGGGTCACAGCTTAAGGATAAGGGGGAAATCCTTTAAGACCGAGATGAGGAAAAACTTTTTCACACAGAGAGTGGTGAATCTCTGGAACTCTCTGCCACAGAGGGTAGTTGAGGCCAGTTCATTGGCTATATTTAAGAGGGAGTTAGATGTGGCCCTTGTGGCTAAAGGGATCAGGGGGTATGGAGAGAAGGCAGGTACGGGATACTGAGCTGGATGATCAGCCATGATCGTATTGAATGGCGGTGCAGGCTCGAAGGGCCGAATGGCCTACTCCTGCACCTAATTTCTATGTTTCTATGTATCTAAAACCTTCTAACCTCCTCTAAATCCCTGTAAATCCTTCGAAACCCCCTGTAAACCTATCTAAACACATGTAAACCCCCTGTAAACCCCTCTAAACCCGCTAAACCCATCTAAAACCTTCTAAACCCCTCTAAACACCCGTGAATCATTCTAAATCCCTCGAAAACCATCTACACCCCTCCAAACCCCACCATACCGCTCTAAACCCCTCTAAACACCTCCAAACCCCTCCGAACTCCTGTAAACCCATGTATACCCCTGTATACCCGTGTAAACCCCCTCAAATACCCTCTAAACCCCTTCTGAACCACCTGCAAAACCCCTCTAAACCACCTGTAAACACCTCCAATCACCAAATACCTCTAAACCCTCTAAATCCCTCTAAAACCATACAAACCCCTCCAAAACCCTCTGAAGATCTCAACACCCCCCCAAACACCTCTAAACTGCTCCAACCCCCTCTAAACCCATCTAGACCCCTCCAAACCACTCTAACCCCATCTAAACCGCTCTAAACCCCTCCAAACCGTTCCAGACACCTCTTAGCACATCTAAACCAAAACCCCTCTAAACACCTCTATCGCTCTAAACCCATCCAAACCCCTCTAAACCCCTCTAAACCGCACGAAACCCCTCCAAACCCCTCTACACCCCCCAAATACATCCAAGCCCCTTCCAACCCCATCTAAACACCTCTAAACCACTTTAAACCCCTCAAACCCCTCCAAACCTCTCTAAACCAATCTAAGCACCTCTACACACCTCCACACCCCTCTAAACCCCTCTAAACACCTGCAAACCTCACAAACCAATTTAAACTCCTATAAAGCCCTCTAACCCCATCTAACCACCCTCTAACCCACATGTAAATCTTTCTAAACTCCTGTAAACCCATGTAAACCCCTGTAAACCATCTATACCCATCTAAACACCTCTAAACCCCCTGTAAACATCTCTGAACACCTGTAAACCCCAGTAAACCAATTAAAACCCCCTCTAAACCACTATAACCCTTCTAAACACATCTAAACCCCCGTAAACTCCTCTAAACCCCTATAACACTCTCTAAACCCCTCTAAACCGCTGTAAACCTCTTTAAACCTCTCTAAATACCCCCAAACCCCAACTAAACATCCCTAAACACCTCTGAACCCTCTCTAAATCCCTATAAACCCCCTGTAAACCCCCCTGTGAACACCTCCAATCCGCTGTGAACCCATAGAAATCCTTCTGAACGCCTCTAAACCCCTGTAAACCACGCAAACTTTTTCTAAAACTATTCAAATACCTCCAAACACCTATAAACACCTCTAAATCCATGCAAACCACCAAACCCCTCCAAATCGTTCAACATTCTTCCAAACACCTCCAACCCCCATTAAACCCCTCTAAACCCATCCAAACCTCTCCAAATCCATAAACCCCTCTAAACCCATACAAACCCATGCAAACCCCTCTACACCTCTCCCAACCACTCCAAAAACATCTAAACCCCTCCAAACCCCTCCTGATACCTCCAAACCCCTTTAGCCCCATTTAAACCGCTCTAAACCACTCCAACCCCTCCAAACACTTCCAGATACATCTAAACACCTCTAAACATAAACCCCTCTAAATTCCTCTAATCCCCTCTAAACCCTTCCATACCCCTCTAAACCCCTCTAAAACCCTCTAACCCGCTCGAAAACCCTCTACAACTTTCTACACCCCTCTACACACCTCTAAACCAATCTAAGCACCTGCACACCCCTCCAAACCCATCTAAACCCTTCCAAAACCCTCCAAACTATTGTAAACCCCTGTAAACCCCTGTAAACCGCTCTAAACCCCCTCTAACCCACCCTCTGAACCCCTGTAACCCCACTTATACCCCCTTTAAACACCTCCAATCACCTCCAAACACCACTAAACCCATCTAAATCCCTTCAAACCACTCCAAACCCCTCTAAACCGATGTAAATCCCCTGCAAGCAGCCCCAACCCCATCCAAACCACTGCAAAACCCTCTAAACGCATCCAAACCTCTCCAAAACCCAATAAATCCCTCTAAACCCATACAAATCCCTCCACACCCCTCTACTCATCTCAAACCACCGCAAACACCTCTAAACCCCTCCAAACCCTACTAACACCATAGAAACCACTCTGAACCCATCCAAACCCCTCCCTACATCTCTAAACACATCTAAACCGAAACCCCTCTAAGCACCTCTAACTCTCTAAACCCATCCACCCCTCTAAACCCCTCTAAAACGCTCGAAACCCTTCCAAACCCCTCTACACTCCCTCCAAACCCCTCCAAGCCCCCTCTAAACCCATCTTAACACCACTAAACCACTTTATCCCTCTCCAAACCTCTCTAAACCAATCTAAGCACATCTACACTCCTCCACACCCCACTAAACCACTCTAAACCCCTCCAAACCCCCGTAACCCTCGCTAAACCCCTCCAAACCACTATAAAGCCCTCTAAACCCATCTAAACCCTCTGTAATCCTCATGTAAATCTTTCTAAACACCTGTAAACCCATGTAAACCCATGTAAACCCTCTAAACCCATCTAGACACCTCTAAACCCCTGTAAACAACTAGAAACCTCTCTGAACACCTGTAAACCCCTATAAACCACTTTAAACCCCTCTAAACCACTAAAACGTTCTAAAGCCATTTAAACACCTGTAAACTCCTCTAAACCCTTATAATACCATCTAAACCTCTCTAAACCCCTGTAAACCTATGTAAACCATTCTAAGTACCTCAAACCCCCCTCTAAACCTCTCTAAACCACTCTGAACCATCTCTAAACCACTTTAAACCCATGTAAACACCTCTAAACCCATGTAAACCTCCTGTAAACACCTCCAAACCGCTGTGAACACATAGAAACTCTTCTGAACCCCTCAAAACCCCACTAAACCACGCAGAAATGTTCTAAAACAATTTGAACAGCTCCAAACACCTCTAAACCCATCGAAATCCCTCCAAACCACTCCAACCACCTCTAAATCTTTCCAAACCCCTCGATACATCTCCAACCCCCACTAACCCCCTCAAAACTCATCCAAACCTCTCCAAAGCCCGCTATCCCCTCTAAACCCATACAAACCCCTCTACACCTCTCCAAACCCCTTCAAACACATCCAAACCCCTCCAGAACCCTCCAAACCCCTCTAACCCCATCTAAACCGCTCTAAACCCCTCCAAACCCCTCCAAACTCTTCCAGACACCTCTAAACACCTAAACCCTCTAAACAACTCTAATCCCCTCTAAATCCCTCCAAATCCCTCTAAACCCCTCTAAACCCCTCTAAACCCCTCTAACCTGCTCGAAACCCCTCTACACCCCTCTAAACCAATCTAAGCACCTCTACACACCTCCACACCCCTCCAAACCGTTCCACATCCCTCTACACACCTCCAAACCCCTCCAAACACCTGTAAACCCCTGTAAACCCCAGTAAATCCCTCTAAACCCCGCTAACCCCCTCTATACCCCCTCTATACCCCCTCTATGCACCCTCTGAACCACTGTAAACCCATCTAAACCCCCTGTAAACACCTCCAATCATCTCCAAACACCTCTAAACCCCTCTAAATCCCTCCTAACCACTCCAAACCCCTCTGAACCCATCTAAATCCCTCCAAGCACCTCCGCCCTCCTCTAAACACCTCCAAGCCCCTCTAAACCCATCCAAAACTCTCCAAAACCCACTAAACCCCTCTAAACTCATACCCCTCCAAACTCCTCTAAACACCTCAAAATCCCTCCAAACACCTCTAAACCCCTCCAAACCCCACTATACCCCTCCAGACCCCTCCAAACCCCTCTAACTCAATCTAAACCACCCTAACTCCCTCCAAACCCCCCCAGACACCTCTAAACACATCTAAACCGAAACCCCGCTAAACACCTCTATCCCTCTAAACCCATCCAAACCCCTCTAAACGATTCTAAACCGCTCCAAACCCCTCCAATCCCCGTCCAACCCCATCTTAACACCTGTAAACCACTTTAACCTCCTCCAAATATCTCCAAACATCTCTAAACCAATCTAAGCACCTAAACACCCCCACACCCTCTAAACCCCTCTAAACACCTCCAAACCCATGTAACCTCTCTAAACCCCTGTAAACTCCTATAAAGCCTTCTAAACCCATCTAAACCCATCTAAACCCCCTGTAAACCTGATGTAAATATTTCTAAACACCTGTAAACCCATGTAAACCCCCTGTAAACCCTATAACCCTATCTAAACACCTCTAAACCCCTGTAAACAACCCAAAAACTCTCTAAACACGTGTAAATCCCTGTAAACCACTTTAAACCCCTCTAAGCCACTAAAACCTTCTAATCCCATCTAAACATCTGTAAACTCCTCTAAACCCCTATAACACCCTCGAAACCCCTCTAAACCCATGTAAACCTCTGTAAACCTCTCTAAATACCTCAAATCCCCACTAACCCACTCTACACCCATCTGAACCCCCCTCTAAACCCCTCTAAATCACTGTAAACACTTCTAAACCCCTGTAAACCCCCTGCAAACACATCCAAACCGCTGGAAACCCATATAAACCCTTCTGAACCCCTCTAAACCCACTATAAACACTTCTAAACCCCTCTAAACCCCAATAAACCACGCAAAACCTTTCTAGAATCATTCAAACACCTCCAAACACATCTAAATCCCTCTAACTCCCCCCAAACTACTCCAAACCCCTCTAAATGCTTCAAAACCCCTCAAAACACCGACAACCCCACTATATCCCTTTAAACCCATCCAAACTTCACCAAAGCCCACTATACCCCGCTAAACACATACAAACCCCCTCCAAACGCCTATACACCTCTCCAAACCCCTCCAAACACATCTAAACCCCTCCAAACCCCTCCAGACCCCTCCAAACCCCTCTAACCCCATCTAAACCGCTCTAAACCCCTCCAAACCAAATACTTCCAGACACCTCTAGACACCTCTAAACCTAAACCCCGCTAAACACCTCTAATCCCCGCTAAACCCCCCCAAACCCCTCTAAACCCGCTAAAACCCTCTAACCCGCTCGAAACCCCTCGAAACATCTCTACATCCATTAAACCAATCTAAGCACCTCTACACACGTCCACACCCCTCTAAACCCTCTCTAACCCTGTTCGGTTGAAAGGAAATAGTAAAAGTTGGAAAGAGCCATGGTTTTCAAGGGAAATTGGACACTTGGTTCGGAAAAAGAGAGAGATCTATAATAATTATAGGCAGCATGGAGTAAATGAGGTGCTTGAGGAGTATAAAGAATGTAAAATGAATATTAAGAAAGAAATTAAAAAAGCTAAACGAAGATATGAGGTTGCTTTGGCAAGTAAGGTGAAAGTAAATCCAAAGGGTTTCTACAGCTATATTAATAGCAAAAGGATAACAAGGAATAAATTTGGTCCATTAGAGAGTCAGAGTGGACAGCTATCTGCAGAGCCAAAAGAGATGGGGGAGATACTGAACAATTTCTTTTCTTCGGTATTCACCAAGGAGAAGGATATGGAATTAGGTGAGGTAAGGGAAACAAGCAGAGTAGCAATGGAAACTATGAGATTCAAAGAAGAGGAGGTGCGGACACTTTTGAAAAATATGAAAACGGATAATTCTCCCGGTCCCGACAGGATATTCCCGAGGACATTGAGGGAAGTTAGTGTAGAAATAGCAGGGGCTATGACAGAAATATTTCAAATGTCATTAGAAACGGGAATAGTGCCGGAGGATTGGCGTACTGCGCATGTTGTTCCGTTGTTTAAAAAGGGTTCTAAGAGTAAACCTAGCAATTATAGATCTGCTAGTTTGACGTCAGTAGTGGGCAAATTAATGGAAAGGATACTTAAAGATAATATATATAAGCATCTGGATAAGCAGGGTCTGATTAGGAACAGTCAACATGGATTTGTGCCTGCAAGGTCATGTTTGACTAATCTTCTAGAATTTTTCGAAGAGGTTACTAGGGAAATTGATGAGGGTAAAGCAGTGGATGTTGTCTATATGGACTTCAGTAAGGCCTTTCACAAGGTTCCTCATGGAAGTTTGGTTAAGGAGAATAAATTGTTGGGTATTAATGGTGGAGTAACAAGATGGATTCAACAGTGGCTGAATGGGTGATGCCAGAGAGTAATGGTGGATGGCTGTTTGTCAGGTTGGTGGCCGGTGACTAGTGGGGTGCCTCAGGGGTCTGTGTTGGGTCCACTGTTGTTTTACTTCGGAGTCACGTGAGTGACTACGTGAAGAACCCCGCCAGTGCGCCTGCGCGTCATTTACGTCAGGCGCCTTGACGCAAACGGACGTGAGGAGCAGAGCTTCTCCAGTGGTTTGTAGTTTTTCAACTACAAGGTAAGTAAAAACCTTTTTCGTGTTTTCCAGGTCCGTTTACTGTGGGTCTATGGGGATTTTTTCCACAGACGCCATGGGAAAAAACGGACAGGGGGAAGAGGCGAGCGACACAGCCAACAGAAAGTCGGAAAAGTCGGGAGTCCGCGGTTAGAGACCAACCGCCTCTAAACCCCGGTACAGTCGCCAGCGGTGAGCATAGCGACTGTGGACCTGGGGCTGGTGAAAACACAGTCAGCGCCTGTCGGGCAAAAGACGAAGTTTAAATCCCAACGGCCCACGGAGGGAGTCCCAGGCAATGGAAGTAGCTCGAGGGCTAGATACTGCTTTCGAGCGTATTGCCCAAATAGAAAGCCTTTTACATAGGCTGTTGGAGCAAAGTTCACCCAGGGAGGAGTGTACTGAAAGCCAAGCTGCTGGAAGCAGCTCAAACAGCTCCTGGTACAGGGCTAGATACTGCGTTCGAGCGTATTGCCCAAATAGAAAGCCTTTTACATAGGCTGTTGGAGCAAAGTTCACTCAGGAAGGAGTGTACTGAAATCCAAGATGCTGGAAGCAGCTTAACAGCACCTGGCTCAGGGCTGATGGAATGCACCCTCAGGGATGAGGAGCGTGCTACGGGTCATGAGATTTCAGACCCCGACTCTGACGGTGAGGCTGTACAAGGCGATGAACGGCAACTGCCAGATGTTCCACCCCTGGCAGTAGGATTCGCTGCCCCGTCAGGGTCAGGAGAGCCATTAGGAGAAGGACTGGCCTCCTTAATAAATTACTTGGTTAACCATCAGCTGGAACAGCAGGAGATGGACGAGACTGCAAGAAAGCAGGAGACCCCAAGTAACTGTGGGTTGCTGAAAGCAGAAGCAGTGAACCAAATTATCTGGAATCAGTTGCAGAGAATATTAAAGCTGCTGGGTTCTGGAATAACTGCTTTTACCAGAATAGCAGATAACAGCCAAGAGATGACGAAGTTGCATCAGGAAGCACTGGGGTTGCTATGCAGCACCCACTTCGAGATCAATTATCTGAGGAAGGTGCTATACGGCCTACTATGAATCCGAAATTCGCAGCACTCTGCAAACCAAGTAATATACAATTACCCAACTTACTCTTTGGAGAGGATCTCGGGAGATGTATTAAAGAGTTGGAAGATGAAGCGAAAACAGGATTGATAAAAACATCAATGGTTACAAAGTCTGTAAAGAGGAAGTATCCTTTCAGACGTCATACGGATCCTAGACCAGGACCAAGTCGCTCATCAACGCAGGGACGTGGCTGGCGGCCTGCAGCGGGAGTGGTGGTGCTTCCGGGAGAATCCAGGGATCTCAGAATACTCAAATAACTCAAGAGGTAGGTGGACCTGGTTCTCATGGGAACATACTAACTGGATTAAGTCCAAAAGTTGGAGGCAGATTACGTCTCTTCTATAAACATTGGAAGAAGATTACTTCAGATGTGGTAATTCTGAATAATATACAAGGATATCGAATTGAATTCAATCCAAATTATGATTTGCCTGTCCAGCATGTTCCTAGCAGAACTCTCCACTTTGCGAAGGAATGGAGGTTCAAGCTGCGCTTCAAAACCCTACATGTAAAAGGTGTTTTTGAAGAATCAGTCTACCAAATTCACCAATTTGGGTCAAATATATTCCCGCGATCAAAAAAGGATGGAGGTTGTAGGATGATTATAGACTTGACAAGTCTGAATCATTTTGTTCAGTGTCTGTTCACTTGCAAGATATGAAGTATCTTAAAATTTAAATGGATGAACCAATTAGGGCAGTTCAAAGCTCTGCCTAATGGGTTAACGTTCGCTCCCAGAATATTCATAAAATTGTTAAAAATCAATTCTGAGGTTGCTGAGAGCCAGGTGCATGTACTAATGGCATACCTGGATGATCTCCTGATTATAGGAAGGACAAATCAGTCAACAGATTTATGAAATCAAACTTTTGAAAGTTTGGGGGTTTCGAAATTCATCCAAAGAAATCAAGGTTAAAAACATGTACCTCAATTGATTATTTGGGGTTCACAATTGATTCAGCCCAAATGCAAATTACTTTGCCAAGTGAAAAAAGGGTGGAGTTGATTAAAGATTGCAGTAATCTGTTAAACGAGCAAAAACCTCTAATCAGACAGGTGGCTCGAGTACTGGGAAAATTAGTAGATTCCCAGCAGTCCAGTATGGACCATTACATTATCAACAGCTGCAGAGAAGAACAGGCACTGAGAATAAATGCTGCTCATTTTGATAGAACCATGCAAGTAACAACAAATGCTGTTTCTAATCTGCAGTGGTGGATTCTACACGTCTCAAGCAGTTCAGGCAAAGTGCTGATTGAACAACCTTCCATGATATTACAAACTGATGCCAGTGCACTAGGATGGGGGTGCAACTGACTTAACATCTAGCAGCGGAGGCAGATGGAATCAGGAAGAGTTATAGTTACTGCAGACATGGGGAATTACCTATTTGGAGCTTTTAGGAGGTTTCTATGGAATCCAAGCTTGTGGTTCTAACACAACTAAAAGGAAGGTTCAAGTTAAAATTAATAAACACAACAGCAGTTGCCTATATTAATGATATGGGTGGAATTAAGTCGGTGTCATGTGAGAAAATATTTAAATCAACTTTGGTCTTGGTGTATTGAACAGAACATTTGGATTTCAGCTATCTATCTACCAGGTAGAATGAACACGATAGCAGACACCAGGTCACGAAAGTTCCATGATAATAAAGAATGGATGTTGAATCAAGAGGTATTCAATGATATAGTAATCAGATTTGGAATGCCCGACATCGACCTGAATCATCAGCTATCGAGATATGTCTCATGGAAACCAGATTCAGGAGCAGTGGCGATTGATGCGTTCTCGCTACATTGGGGTGGTATGTTTTCATATATATTTCCACCTTTCTTCCTCATAAGCCAATGTTTGCTTAAAATCAGGCAAGATGCTGCTTCAAGGGTATTGGTAGTACCAGATTGGCCTACACAGCCATGGTATCCGTTGATATTAGAATTAACAACACAAATGTTGATGAAAGTCCCAAAAAGGAGTAATTTATTGCTGCACCCTGTAACAGGGTAACAACATCCATTATATGATTGTTTGGATTTGTTGATTTGCAGGTTTTAAGAATGCCTTTTCTGGGACGAGGACTGTCTGAGCGTACTGTGGACATGCTTACGGCAGCCTGGAGCAAGAGCACTCAAAAACAGTACCTGTCTTATATTAAGAAATGGGAAGAGTTCTGTGTACAAAAGAATGTCCAATAAAGTACTGCAGATATTTCAAATGTTTAGAATTTCTGTCAAAACTTTATTATGATGAAGGTCTGAGTTGTAGTGCAATTAATTCAGCCAGGAGTGCATTGTCCTCATATTTGGTTCTGGAGTCAGAAAGAAACCCAATTGGGTCATACACAATTGTTTCCAGACTAACGAAAGGAATCTTTAATTCCAAACCACCGAAACCTAGGTACATGACAATCTGGTATGTAAGTGTGGTACTGAAACTACTTCGTGAATGGTCATCAAGTGTGTCTTTACCTTTGGATAAGCTCAGTATGTAAGTATTAATGCTTATGGCATGAGTGACAGCAAAACGAGTGCAAACACTTGGAAAATTACAAATAGCCAGTATGGAAGTAACTGAAGATAAGGTTACATTCTATATCTATGACCTACTAAAGCAAATTAGGCCAGGTGTGACAGGATTTAAAATTATACTAGCAGTATATACAAATGTTCCTTGTCTCGGTATTAAGACATATTTGTTACAATACATTGAGGTCACAAAGAATTTGAGAAATACGGAAACTGGGTTGTTGATCACATACAAGAAACCACACAAGAGAGTTTCAATACAGACTATTTCAAGATGGATAAAAGAAGTCTTAACAGCTGCTGGTATTAACACTTATGTTTTTACGTCTCACTCGTCTAGGGCATCAGAAACGTCGGCGGACAGGGCAAAAGACGTCCCCGTCGACCATATCCTCGCAGCCGCCGGGTGGTCCAATGAGTTGATGTTTCAACATTTTTACCATCGGCCTACTGTTAATGCGGGATTGTTTGCAGAAACTATTTTAAGTTCTGTGTGAATTCCTCTGGTTTAAAGGGGATCTGATTAATGTCATTATTGAAATGATTTACTGCATTTGTGGTACAAATGTTATTATGAATGCATGATTGATTATTTCTCATTCCGAGTCAATCAATGCAGTGAGAAGGCGCGATTGATCCACGGCATGAAATCACAAAGCTTTAAAATCTTCACGTAGTCACTCACGTGACTCCGAAGTAAAATAGTAACATTAAACGAGAACTTACCTAAGTTTGAAGTTTGATCTTTATTTTATGAGGAGTTACGTAGGTGATTACGTGCCCGCCACGACCCTACCCTCTATCATAAAGGTCAGATGGAAGTTCTTGTATTACTCGTTTTATTATGAGACTATATTACTTCGGTTGTTGTTTTTTGTGATTTCACACCGCTGCTTTGAAGATTGACGCGCAGGCGCACTGGCGGGGTTCTTCACGTAATCACCTACGTAACTCCTCATAAAATAAAGATCAAACTTCAAACTTAGGTAAGTTCTCGTTTAATCTTACTATTTGTCATGTACATCAATGATCTGGATGATGGTGTGGAAAATTGGATTAGTAAGTATGCAGATGATACTAAGATAGGTGGTGTGGTGGATAATGACGTAGATTTCCAAAGTCTACAGAAAGATTTAGGCCATTTGGAAGAGTGGGCTGAAAGATGGCAGATGGAGTTTAATGCTGATAAATGTGAGATACTACATCTCGGCAGGACAAATCAAAATAGGACGTACATGGTAAACGGTAGAGAATTGAGGAATGCAGTTGAACAGAGGGATCTAGGAATAACTGTGCATAGTTCCCTGAAGGTGGAATCTCATGTAGATAGGGTGGTAAAGAAAGCTTTTGGGGTGCTGACCGTTATAAATCAGAGCATTGAATATAGAAGTTGGGATGTAATGTTAAAATTGTACAAGGCATTGGTGAGGCCAATTCTCGAGTATGGAGTACAATTTTGGTCGCCTAATTATAGGAAGGATGTCAACAAAATAGAGAGAGTACAGAGGAGATTTACTAGAATGTTGCCTGGGTTTCAGCAACTAAGTTACAGAGAAAGGTTGAACAAGTTAGGTCTTTATTCTTTCGAGCGCAGAAGGTTAAGAGGGGACTTGATAGAGGTCTTTAAAATAATGAGCGGGTTAGACAGAGTTGACGTGGATAAGCTTTTTCCATTGAGAGTAGCGACGATTCAAACAAGGGGACATGACTTGAGAATTAAGGGACAGAAGTTTAGGTGTAACATTAGGGGGAACTTCTTTACTCAGAGAGTCGTAGCTGTGTGGAATGAACTTCCAGTGGAAGTGGTGGAGGCTGGTTCGATTTTATCCTTTAAAAATAGATTGGATGGGTATATGGACGGGAAAGGAATGGAGGGTTATGGTCTGAGTGCAGGTAGATGGGACTAGGGGGAAGTATTTATTAAAAAAAAAATTTAAATCTTTTTTTATTTTTTTTAAATGTTCGGCACGGACTTGTAGGGCCGAGATGGCCTGTTTCCGTGCTGTAATGGTTATATGGTTATATGGTTAACCCCCTCTGAACCACTGTAACCCTCTCTATACTCCCTGTAAACACCTCCAATCACCTCCAAACACCACTAAACCCCTCTAAATCCCCCCAAACCAAACACCTCTAAAAGCATCTAAACCCCTCCATGCACCTCCAACCCCCTCGAAACCCCTCCAAAACCCTCTAAACCCATCCAAACCTCTCCAAAACCCACTAACCCGCTCTAAACCCTTCCAAACCCCTGCAGACACCTCTAAACACATCTAAGCCGAAACCCCTCTAAACACCTATATCCCTCTAAACACATCCAAACCCCTCTAAACCCTCGAAACCGCTCGAAACACCTCAAAACCCCTTTACACCCCCTCCAAACCCCCCAAGCCCTATCCAACCCCATCTTAACACCTCTAAACCACATTAACCCCCTCCAAACCCCTCCGAACCTCTCCAAAGCAATCTAAGCACCTCTACACACCTCCACACACCTCTAAACCCCTCTAAACCCTCCAAACCCCCGGTAAACCGCTCTAAAACCCTCTAAACTCCTATAAACCCTCTAAACCCATCTAAACACCCTGTAAACCTCATGTAAATCTTTTTAAACAGATGTAAACCCCATGTAAACCCCCCTAAACCCCTGGAAACCCTATGTAAACCCCCTAAACCCCTGTAAACCGCATGAAACCCCCCATATACCCCCTGTAAACCACTATAAACCCCCTGTAAATCACTATAAACCGCTCTAAACCTCTCTAAACACCTGTAAAATATTCTACCCATATAAACCCCTGTAAATCCCTGTGAACCCCTCTAAACCACTGTACACCCATGTAAACCCCTGTAAACCCATCTAAATCCCCCTATAAAGCACTCTAAACCCCTCTAAACCCACGTGAACCCCTCTAAATACCTATAATGCCCTCTAAACCTATGTAAACACATGTAAACCCCATGTAAACCCCCCTAAACCCTGTAAACCCCATGTAAACCCCCGTAAACCCGTGTAAACCTCTCAAAACCCTTGTAAATCTCTCTAAATCTCTCCTCTAAACCCATCGAAAACCCTCTAAACTCTTCTAAAACACCTGTAAATCCCTCTAACCCCCTCTAAACCCATCCAGACGCTTGTAACCCCCTATAAACACATGTAAACCCCTCTAATACCCTGGAACCCCCTGTAAACTCCTCTAAGCCCCAGTAAACGCCTCTAAACCCCTGTAAACAATTCTGAACCTCTCTAGACCCCTGCAAACCTCCGTAAAACCCTCTAAATCCCTGTAAACCCCTCTAAACCTATCTACATATGTAAGCCCCTGTAAACCCCTATAAAACCACTAAACCCCGCTAACCCTATCTAAAACCCTCTAAACCCCTCTAACCCCCTGTAAACCATTCTAAACCTCTCTAAACCCCTCTAAACCCCTCTAATCCCCTGCAATCCCCTCTAATCCCCTGTAAACCCCCTGTAAACTCATCTAAACCCCTCAAACCCCCCTATAAAGCTCTCTAAACTCTGTAAATTCCTGTAAACCCCCCTAAACCTCTCTACACCTGTAAACACATGTGAACCGCTTTCAACACCTCTAAACCCCGCTAAAGCAATCTAAAACACTCTAAACCCCTCTAAATCCCCCCCAAATCCGCTGTAAACAACTCTAAACCTCTGTAAACCTCTCTAAAACTAAACCCCTCTAAAAGCCATCCAAACGCCTGTAAACCCCTATAAACACATGTAAACCCCTCTAATACCCTGCAACCACCTGTAAACCCCTCTAAGCCACAGTAAACACTAAACCACTGTAAATAATTCTAACCCTCTCTAGACCCCTGTAAACCTCCCTAAAACCCTCTAAACCCATCTAAACCCCTCTAAACCCCTCTAAACCTCTCTAAACACCCGTCAACACCTGTAAATACCTTTAAACCCCTCAAAACCAATCTAAAACACACTGAACCCATCTAAACCGCTCTAAACCCATCTAACCCCCTATAAATCCTAGCAAACTCATCTAAACCCATGTAAACCCCTATATTTATAGCTATAAATATAAATAGCTTATTTAAGAGGGAGTTAGATGTGGCCCTGGTGGCTAAAGGGATCAGGGGGTATGGAGAGAAGGCAGGTACAGGATACTGAGTTGGATGATCAGCCATGATCATATTGAATGGTGGTGCAGGCTCGAAGGTTCGAATGGCCTACTCCTGCATCTATTTTCTATGTTTCTGTTCAACCCCTGTAAACCCCTCTAAACCCATATAAAGCCCTCTAAACACATGTAAACACATCTAAACCCCATGTAAACCCCATGTAAACCGCCGTAAACCCCTGTGAACCCCATGTGAACCCCCACTAATCCACTATAAACCCGTCTAAACCCCTGTAAACCTCTCTAAAACTCTATAAACCCATCTAAACCTCTCTAAACCACTCTAAACCTCTCTAAATCTCTCTAAACACCTGTCAACAACTATAAATATCTGTAAACCCCTCTAAACCAATCCAAAACCCACTAAACCCCTCTATACCACTGCAAATCCCTCTAAACCCCTATAATACCCTCTAAACCCATCTAAATCCAAGTAAACCCCATGTAAACCTCCCCTAAACCCCTGTAAACCCAATTTAAACCCCCCCAAACCCCTGTAAACCCCTCTAAACCCCTGTAAACCTCTATAAAACACTCTAAACCCCTGTAAACCCCATTTAAACCCCCCCCCAAACCCCTGTAAACCTCCCTCTACCCTGTAAACCTCTTTAAACCAATTTAAACCTCTCTAAACACCTGCAAACACATGTAAACCCCTCTAAACACTAAACCCATCTAATACCCTCTAAACCTCTCTAACCCCCGTGTTAGCCCCTCTAAAGCCATGTGAATCACTCTAACCCCATGTAAACCCCTCTAAACCCCCTGTAACCACTCTCAACTCCCTCTAAACACCTCTAATGCCCTGCAAACCCCGGTAAACACCTGTAAGCCCCAGTAAACGCCTATAAACCCCCGTAAACACGTTTAGACACCTGTAAACCCCCTATAAAGCACTCTAAAACTCTCTAGACCACTGCAAACCCCCTATAAAGCCCTCTAAAACCACCTAAACCCCTGTAACCCCGCTCTAAACCCCTCTAAACACCTCTAAACCCCTCTAAGCACCTCAAATCACGTGCAGACCCCTGTAAACCCCTCTATGCCCCAGAACACACGTGTAAATCTCTGTAAACCTCTCTAGACGCCATGCAAACCCGCTATAACGCCCTCTAAAGCCATCTAAACCCCTGTAACCCCCATGTAAATACCTCTAAACTCCTGTAAACCTCTCTAAACCTCTCTAAACACATTAGAGCCCTCTTAACCCCTCTAAACCCACGTAAACACCTGTGAACCCCATGTAAACCCCTCTAAATCCCTGTAAAACCTATCTAAATCCCTCTAAATCCCTGTACACCCCTCTAAACCTCTCTATACTTGTAAACACATGTAAACCCCTTTACACCCCACTGAACCCCGCTAAACCAATCTAAAACCGGGGTCGGATAGGCGATTCTGTGGACGCAGTCAGGAGACCCGGATGGTAGTTTGCCTCCCTGGTGCCAGGGTCAGGGATTTGTCTGAACGCGTCCAAGATGTCCTAAAATCGGAGGGAGAGGAGCCTGAGGTTGTGGTACATATAGGTGCCTATGTTATAGGAAGAAAAAGAGAAGAGGTCCTGAAAGGAGAATTTAGGGAGTTGGGAGGAGAGTTAAGGAGAAGGACCGCAAAGGTAACAATCTCAGAATTACTACCTGTGCCACGCGACAGTGAGAGTAGGAATGGAATGAGGTGGAGGATAAATGCGTGACTGAGGAACTGGTGCAGCGGGCAGGGATTCAAATTTATGGATCATTGGGATCTCTTTTGGGGAAGGTGTGACCTGTACAGAAAGGAAGGTTTGCACTTGAACCCGATGGGGACCAATATCCTGGCGGGAAGATTTGCAAAGGCTACTGGGGAGACTTTAAACTAGAACGGTTGGGGGGGGGTCAAATAGAGAAAGCTAATGGAAAATGTGGGAGGCAGGAGGCAGATAATGGAAGAACTCGGACCCAAAATGTAGGGGGAAAGATGAAAAAAATATAATAAACAGAGAATAAGTGATGGTGGGTTTGTTAAATGTGTATATTTTAATGCTAGGAGCATTGTAAGAAAGGTGGATGAGCTTAGAGCCTGGATTGACATCTGGAAGTATGATGTTGTGGCGATCAGTGAAACATGGTTGCAGGAGGGCTGTGATTGGAAACTAAATATTCCAGGATTTCGTTGCTTCAGGATAGATAGAATTGAAGAGGTGGGGGTGTTGCATTGCTTGTCAAGGATGATATTACAGCAGTACTTTGGCAGGATAGATTAGAGGGCTCGTCTACGGAGGCTATTTGGGTGGAACTGAGAAATGGGAGAGGTGTAACAACACTTATAGGGGTGTATTATAGACCGCCAAATGGGGAGCGAGAATTGGAAAAGCAAATATGTAAGGAGATAGAAGATATTAGTAGTAAGCACAAGGTAGTGATTGTGGGAGATTTCAATTTTCCACACATAGACTGGGAAACACATTCTGTAAAAGGGCTGGATGGTTTGGAGTTTGTAAAATGTGTGCAGGATAGTGTTTTGTAGCAATACATAGAGGTACCTACTAGAGAAGGGGCAGTGCTGGACCCCCTGTTAGGAAATGAGACAGGGCAGGTGGCGGAGGTGTGCGTCGGGGAGCACTTCGGGTCCAGTGATCACAATACCATTAGTTTCAATATAATTATGGAGAGGGACAGAACTTGACCTAGGGTTGAGATTTTTGATTGGAGAAAGGCTAACTTTGAGGAGATGCGAAAGGATTTAAAAGAAGTGAATTGGGACGTTGTTTTATGGGAAGGATTTAGAAGAAAAATGTAGGACATTTAAGGGTGACATTTTAAGAGTACAGAATCTTTATGTCCCTGTTCGGTTGAAAGGAAATAGTAAAAATTGGAAAGAGCCATGGTTTTCAAGGGAAATTGGACACTTGGTTCGGAAAAAGAGAGATATCTACAATAATTATAGGCAGCATGGAGTGAATGAGGTGTTTGAGGAGTATAAATAATGTATAAAGAATATTAAGAAAGAAATTAGAAAAGCTAAAAGAAGATATGAGGTTGCTTTGGCAAGTAAGTTGAAACTAAATCCAAAGGGTTTCTACAGCTATATTAATGGTAAAAGGATAACAAGGAATAAAATTGGTCCATTAGAGAGTCAGAGTGGACAGCTATCTGCAGAACCAAAGGAGATGGGGGAGATTTTGAACAATTTCTTTTCTTCGCTATTCACCAAGGAGAAGGATATGGAATGATGTGAGGTAGTGAAACAAGCAGAGTAGCAATGGAAACTGTGGGATTCAAAGAAGAGGAGGTGCGGACACTTTTGAAAAATATGAAAACGGATAAGGCTCCAGGTCCTGACAGGATATTCCCTAGGACATTGAGGGAAGTTATTGTAGAATTAGCAGGGGCTATGACAGAAATATTTCAAATGTCATTAGAAACGGGAATAGTGCCGGAGGATTGGCGTACTGCGCATGTTCTTCCATTGTTTAAAAAGGGTTCTAAGAGTAAACCTAGCAATTATAGACCTGTTAGTGTGACGTCAGTGGTGGGCAAATTAATGGAAAGGATACTTAAAGATAATATATATAAGCATCTGGATAAGCAGGGTCTGATTAGGAACAGTCAACATGGATTTGCGCCTGGAAGGTCATGCTTGACTAATCTTCTTGAATTTTTCGAAGAGGTTACTAGGGAAATTGATGAGGGTAAAGCAGTGGATGTTGTCTATATGGACTTCAGTAAGGCCTTTGACAAGGTTCCTCATGGAAGGTTGGTTAAGAAGATTCAATTGTTGGGTATTTATGGTGGAGTAGCAAGATGGATTCAACAGTGTCTGAATGGGAGATGCCAGAGTGGATGGCTGTTTGTCAGGTTGGAGGCCGGTGACTAGTGGGGTGCCTCAGGGGTCTGTGTTCGGTCCACTGTTGTTTGTCATGTACATCAATGATCTGGATGATGGTGTGGAAAATTGGATTAGTAAGTATGCAGATGATACTAAGATAGGTGGTGTTGTGGATAATGAAGAAGATTTTCAAAATCTACAGAGAGATTTAGGCCATTTGGAAGAGTGGGCTGAAAGATGGCAGATGGAGTTTAATGCTGACAAATGTGACGTGCTACATCTCGGCAGGACAAATCAAAATAGGACGTACGGTAAATGGTAGCGAATTGAGGAATGCAGGTGAACAGAGGGATCTAGGAATAACTGTGCATAGTTCCCTGAAGGTGGAATCTCATGTAGATAGGGTGGTAAAGAAAGCTTTTGGGGTGCTGGCCTTTATAAATCAGAGCATTGAATATAGAAGTTGGGATGTAATGTTAAAATTGTACAAGGCATTGGTGAGGCCAATTCTGTAGTATGGAGTACAATTTTGGTCCCCTAATTATAGGAAGGATGTCAACAAAATAGAGAGAGTACAGAGGAGATTTACTAGAATGTTGCCTGGGTTTCAGCAACTAAGTTACAGAGAGAGGTTGAACAAGTTAGGTCATTATTCTTTGGAGCGCAGAAGGTTAAGAGGGGACTTGATAGAGGTCTTTAAAATTAAGAGCGGGTTAGACAGAGTGGACGTGGATAAGCTTTTCCCATTGAGAGTAGGGAAGATTCAAACAAGGGGACATGACTTGAGAATTAAGGGACAGAAGTTTAGCGGTAACATTAGGGGGAACTTCTTTACTCAGAGAGTGGTAGCTGTGTGGAATGAGCTTCCAGTGGAAGTGGTGGAGGCAGGTTCGATGTTATCCTTTAAAAATAGATTGGATGGGTATATGGACGGGAAAGGAATGGAGGGTTATGGTCTGAGTGCAGGTAGATGGGACTAGGGAGAAGTAAATAAAAAAATAAAAAATAAAAAAATAATAAAAAAAAGGGTTCGGCACGGACTTGAAGGGCCGAGATGGCCTGTTTCCGTGCTGTTATAGTTATATGGTTAAATCCTTCTAAACCCCTCTAAACACATGTACAACCTAAACCCCCCTGTAAAGACCTGTAAACCCCTGTAAACCCTTCTAAACCCATGTAAACCCCCTGTTAGCCCCTCTAAACCACTCTAAACCCCTCGAAACCCCTTTAAATCCCTCTAAATCCCTGTAAACCACTTGAAAACCCCTCTAAACGCATATAAAGCCATCTGAACCCATGTGAACCCATCTAAACCCCATCTAAACACCATATAACCCCCCCACTAAACCCCTGTAAACCAATGTAAACCTCCCTAAACCCATGTAAACCCATCTAAACCCCTGTAAACCTCTCTAAAACTCTCTTCACCCCTGTAAACACCTCTAAACCACCCAAACCTCTCTAAACACCTCTAAGCACCCGTGCACACATGTAAACTTCTGTAAACCCCTCTAAACCAATCTAAAACCCTCTAAACCCCTCGAAGTCCCTGTATATCCCTCTAAACCCATGTAAATCCCTCTAAACCCCTCCAAACCCCTCTAACCCCCTCTCAACCCCTCATAACTGCCTCGAAACCCCTCCAACGCGCTCTGAACCTCTCCAGAACTCTCCAAACACCTCTAAACATAATGCAAACCACTCTAAACTCCTCGAAACCCATATAAAGACCTCTAAAACCCTCTAAAACATGTGAACCTCATGTAAACCCCTCTAAGCCCCTGTGAACCACTCTAAACGCCTCTAAACCCATATAAAGCCAGCGAAACCCATCTACACCCCTGTAAACACCTGTAAACCCCTCTAAACCCCTATAGAGCCCTGTAAACCCGTCTAAACCCATCTAAACCCCCCAGTAAACACCATGTAAACCGCCCTAAATCCCTGTAAACCCCATGTAACCCCCCCAAATCCCCTCTAAAACCTGTAAATCTCTCTAAAACTCTATATTCCCCTGTAAACCCCTCTAAACCTCTCTACACCTATAAACACCTGTAAACCACTTTAAACCCCTCTAAACCCCGCTAAACCCATCTAAAATCTCTAAACCCCTCTAAACTCCTGGAAATCCTTCTAACCCCCCTGTAAACCCATGTAGCCCTCTAAATCCGTCTAATCCCCTGTAAACCACTTTAAACCCAAGTAAACCTCTCTAAACATCTCTACACACCTGTAAACAACTCGCAATCCCTCTAAACCCCGGAAAACCCCTGTAAACCCCATGTAAACTCGTCTAAACACCTGTAAACCCCGCTAAACACGATAACGCCCTCTAAACCCCTCTAGAATCCTGTAAACCCCTCTAAACCCCTCTCAACCCCTATAAAGCCCTCTAAACCGCTAAAAAAACATCTAAACCCCTGTGAACCCCATGTAAACTCCCCTAAACCCATGTCAACCAGCTTAAACCCATGTAAACACCTCTAAACCCCTGCTAAACCCCGGTAAACCCCTCTAAACCCATCTAAAACCCTCAAAACGTAATAATTGGGGGAGACTAATTGCTTTTTAGATCGTACCTGGATAAATCGAAACAACAAAAGAGGGTAACACAAAATGTAAAACTAGTGAACTCCTAAATACATATACAACAGATGTTTGGAAGATCACTAACCCAGCTGGAAGGGACTACTCGTTTTATTCAACGGTAAACAAAACGTATTAACGTATTGACTATTTTTAAGTGGACACAAAATTAATTCCCTATACAATGAACTCAAAATCTCACAACAGCATTATTTCTGACCACTCCCCGTTAACTTTTTTTTTAACCTGAAGGAATGCCTAATAAAAAATAGTTTTGGAGGTTTAATCCTCAAATTCTAAATGATCCACAAGGTGGTATATATTTAAAACAACAGATGGAATTTTTTTCGAGACCAACGACACCCCAGATATTTCACCCGCTTTACTATGGGAATCTTTTAAAGCATTTATCAGAGGATCTATAATTTCATATCAAGCTTTGCAAAATAAAAATAATAAGAATGAACAAAGGCAGTTAGAAGAACGAATTAGACAATTGGATCTAGATAACGCTAAGGAGCCAACTATAGATAAACATAATAAAATAACAATATTGAAATTTAAATTAAATTAAATATTATCAGCAAAAGTTATAAGATTATTTCAAATTACAAAACAGGAAAATTTTGGATTCGGTGATAAACCGCATAAACTTTAACACGTCAATTGAAAAGACGGGAAAACGATCATACGATTTAAAATATTAAATCAGATAAAGTCACGTCACATTTATTTATCTAGCACATTTAAAAAATAACTCTCGTTGGCCAAAGTGCTTTACATTTGTTATAAGAATAGCACAAACAAAACAAACTACATACATATATACATGTAGCCCTCAGAGGACTTCAGGAAAGGCTTGGGAGTATAGATAAGTCTTTAGTCTTGACTTAAAAGAGTCGATGGAGGGGCAGTTCTGATGGGAAAGGGGATGCTGTTCCACAGTCTAGGGGCTGCAACCGCAAAGGCGCAGTGGCCCCTGAGCTTATGACTAGACCGTGGGATATTCAGCAACCCCAAGTCGGCCGATCTGAGGGGCCTGGAGGTGGAGTGGTGGGTGAGAAGACTTTTTATGTAGGTGGAGATAAAGGTGAATTGTTAACACTACCTAATGATATTAATAAAAGATTTACTCAATTATATCAAAATGTATATACATCTAAAACGTCAGCAGAAAGTACTAAAGTTATAGAGTTCTTGGATAACTGTAATCTCCCAAAATTTAACCTGAGCGAACAAGAGGAATTAGGAGCACAAATCTCAATTAAGGAAATAGAAGAAACAATAAACTCACTAAATAATGGAAAAACACCAGGACCAGATGGATTTAGTAATGAATTTTATAAAATATTTTATGAGATAATTACAGCACGTTTACATAAAATGTATACATATGCTTTCAAAGAACAAACATTACCAGAGACATTAGCGGAATCAACAATTACACTAACCTAAAAAAAATAACGATTTAGAAGCCCCTGGTTCATACAGAGCCATTGCGCTGTTAAATACAGATAAAAAATACTAGCGAAAACATTAGCTAGAAGATTGTAAATATGTTAGTAAATTAATAAATGCGGGTCAAACGGGGTTTATACCCAAGAGATATTCATGCAATAATTTGAGACGTCTGTTTAATATAATGCATTCATATAAAACTGAAGAAGAACAAGACTTATCAATTATTTCATTGGACGGAGAAAAAGCATTCGATCAAGTGGAATGGGACTACCTTGTTAAAGTATTGCAAACATTTCAAATGGGAGAGAATTTTATCTCATGGGTAAAACTATTATATGACAGGCCCACTGCTGGAATATTAACTAATAACTTGTTGTCCCCGAAATTTCAATTAGCAAGGGGCAATAGACAGGGATGTTCATTATCACCTCTGCTATTTGATCTTGTAATATAACCTCTAGCTGAAATCATTAGAAAACATCCGAATATCCATGGTTATAATACAAAATACTCAAATAATAAAATATCATTATACGCAGATGATGTACTATTATACATCACAAAATCACAAATCAGTATACCAAATATATTAAATCTAATAGAGGAACTTGCATCCTTTTCAGGATATAGAATAAATTGGAATAAAAGTGAAATTATGACGATAAAACCCCAACACCTGTTAAAATTCCCTTTTAAAATTGCTAGAGAAAAATTTAAATATTTGGGAATTGAAATTACTAGAAATTATAAGTCTTTATTTAATGCAAACTATATGCCCCTACTTAATAAATTAAACGCCCTGATTAAATTTTGGAAAACTCTTCCGATGTCTTTAATAGGCAGAATAAATGCTATAAAATGGTATTTCTACCACAAATTTTATATCTATTCCAATCAATACCAATATACTTACCAAAAAAATCCCATAGAATAGACTATAAATCCCATGGAATTCAAAGAAGACATTTGTGCAAACCTAAAGAATTTGGTGGATTAACACTCGCTAATTTATTGTATTATTATTGGGCAGCATATGTCAAAAATGTGATTCACCTCTTGGACAACTCTGCCCAGCAGGTGGATTGGATAGTAATGGAGAGAGAGGATTGCTCCCCTTTTAATAAAGGAGCGATCCTTCTCTCACCAATAAAATTGAATAATACAATATACAGTAAAAATCCAATTATTCATAGTACAATTACAATTTGGAAACAAATAAAATGAACCTTAAAATTAAGAAACCTATCGATTCTCTTTCCAATAGTTAATAATCCGCCGTTTAAACCATCCATTATAGATAAATAATTTACACACTGGGATAGAATAGGAATTAAAACGTTTGGAGACATGTATGAAAATCTCGAAAGAGAGTTTGGATAAACTCTTGCTATATGTGCACAAATGCTCGATCAATGTAAGACATATTCGAATCAAATTTAAAACTTTACATAGACTCTATTACTCAAAAACTAAAATAAGTCTCCCCCATCTGTGATAAATGTCTATCCCAAGAAGCAACTATAGCACATTCCTTTGTTTTTTGTATAAAAATCCAAAAATTTGGGAATTAAATCTTTGAAATTTTTACAAAATTATTTAAAATAAAACTGAAACCGAAAGCAGAATTGATTATTTTTAGAACAATGGAAGTCAGATTTGAGCTGACTTCGTTCCAAAAGAGCTTTCTTAATTATGGCTTAATAATGGCAAAAAAACGTATACTTAAATTCTTGAAAAACGCTCCCACACCAACGATAAACATGTGGATTTCAAATCTGTCCGAAATGTTACACCTGGAAGACATGAGATTCCTCCTAGCAGGCAAATCAGACAATTTCCAAAAGATTTGGTCTCCATTTATCGAATTATTACAAGCATAGGGTGCAACATAACTTTGAAAATAAATGGTTTCAGGACATGGTGAGGGGTGTGTTAAGATACGAAGTAGGTACATCCCTTTTATCTTATTTTACTTTCTTATATCTTCTGTTCGCTATTTTTCTCTTTCTTTTTCTTTGGTTGTTTTTTTAACTCTTTCTCGTGGTTTACGTTTCTACGGGTTTCTCCTCGTCACTCTTTCACGCACTTACTATGTTATCTATCACTTTCTATTTTTCTTCTTTTTAAAGTTTAAAACAATAAGTGGTACAGGAAATGTATTATGTTATTTTTGGCTTATATCACTGTAATGTACATTACTTCTAATAAATAAAATATTTTAAAAAAAAACAACCTCGAAACATCTCTAAACCCCTGTAAATCCCTCTAATCATCTGTAAATCCCTCTAACCCCCTCTAAACCACTCTAAACACCAGGACACCCCTCTAAACCCTGTAAATCCATCTAAACATCTGTAAATCCGTCTAACCCGCTCAAAACCCCTCTAAACACCCGTAAACCCCTCGAAACCACCTGTAAACCCCTCTAAACCCGTCTAAAACCCACGAAACCACCCTAAACCCCCTTAAATCCCTCTAAACATATGTTAATCCCTCTAACCCCCTCTAAACCCTTCTAAAAACGTGTAAACCCAACTAAACCCATGTAAACCCCCTGTAGACGCGTATAAACCCCTCTAAACACCTCTAAACCCCTCTTAACAATTCTAACCCCCTGTAAACCCCACCAAACCCCTCTAAATCCCTCCCTCTAAACTCCTATAAAGCCATATAAACCCATATAAACCCCTGTAAACTCCATGTAAACCCCTCTAAAACCCCGTTAACCACTCTAACCCCTCTAAACCCCTCTAAACCCCTCCAAACCCCTCTAACCCCCGCTAAGCCCCTCGAAACACCTCCAAACCCTCCAAACCTCTCTAAACCCCATCCAAACCCCTCTAAGCGCCTCAACCCCTATAAAGCCCTCTAAACCCATCTAAAACCCTTGTAAACCGCATGTAAATCCGTCTAAACCCATTACCCCTCGAAACCACACTAAACCCCCACCTATAACCCTCTAAACCCCTCTAAAACCTCAGTAAATCCCTCTAAACACCACTAAATCCCTCCAAACCCTCTAAACCCCTCTAAACACTTGCAAACACCTGTAAACCCCACGTAAACCCCGCTAAACACCTCTAATCCGCTGCAAATCCCTGTAAACCCCTAAGCCCCAGTAAACGCCTGTACAACCCTGTAAACCCCTCTAGACCCCTATAACGCCCTATATTGCCCTCTAAAACCATCGAAACTCCTGTAAACACCACGTAAACACGTCTAAACCCATGTAAACCTCTCTAAACCCCTCTAAACCCCCAATAAAGCCCTCTAAACCGCACTAAACCCATGTAAACCACTGTAAACCCCATGTAAACCCCTCTAAACCCGTGCAAACCTGTCTAAACCCCTCTAAACCCCCGCAAACCCCTCTAAACCTCTCTACATCTGTAACCACCTGTAAACCCCCTGTAAACCTCTCTAAACCCGCTAAACCCATCTAAAACCCTTAAACCCCTCTAAACCTTGTAAATCCTAAATCCCCTCGAAACATCTCTACACCCCTCTAAACCAATCTAAGCACCTCTACACTCCTCCACACCCCTCCAAACCCCACCAAACCCCTCTTAACCCCGCTAAACATCCCCATACCTCTCCAAACTCCTGTAAACCCATGTAAACCTCTGTATACCTCTCTAAACCCCCTCTAACCCGCTTCAAACCACTACAACCCCCTCAAAACCTATCTAACACCCTCCAAAACCCACTGAACCCCACTAAACCCGTACAAACTCCTCCAAACCTCTCTAAACATGTCAAAATACCTCCAAACACATCTAAACCTCTCCAAACCTCTCTAGTCCCCTCCAGACCCCTCCAGACCCCTCCAGACCATTCTAAACCCATCTAAACCGCTCTAAACCCCTCCAAACCCCTCCAGCCACCTATAAACACATCGAAACACCTCTATCTAAACCCATCCAAACCCCTCTAAACCCCTCTAAACCGATCGAAACCCATCGAAACACGTCTGCACCCCTCCAAACACCTCCAAGCCTCCTCCAAACCCATCTTAACACCTCTAAACCACTTTAACCTCCTCCAAACCACTACAAACCTCTCTAAAGCAATCTAAGCAGCTCTGCGCACCTCCACACTATTCTAAACCCCTCTAAACCACTCCAAACCCCTGTAAATCTCTATAAACCACTCTATACTCCTATAAAGCCCTCTACACCCATCTAAACCCATCTAAACACCCGGTAAACCTCATGTAAATCTTTCTAAACACCTGTAAACCCATGTAAACCCCTGTAAAACCTCGAACCCATCTAAACACCTCTAAACCGCTATAAATAACTCGAAACATCGCTAAACACCTGTAAACCCCTGTGAACCAATTTAAACGCCCTCTAAAACATTCTAAACCCATCTAAACACCTGTAAACTCCTCTAAACCCCCCATAACACCATCTAAACCCCTCTAAACCCTTCTAAACCTCTGTAACCCTCTCTAAATACCTCCAAACCCCCACTAAGCCTCTCATAAGCCCTCTGAACACCCTCTAAGCACCAATCTAAGCACCTCTACACACCTCCACACCCCTCTAAACCCCTCAAAACCCCTCCAACCCATCAACACCTCTAAATCACTTTAACCCCTCCAAACCCCTCCAAACCACTAAACCCCTGTAAACACCTCCAAACCCCTGTAAACCGCTCTCAACTTCTCTAAACCACTGTAAGCCCCTCTAAACCCACTGTAAATACATTTAAACCCCTGTAAACCACTCTAATCCCTTTCCAAAACCTTGCAAATCCCCCCAAACACATCTTAGCACTATAAACTACTTTAACCCCCTCTAATCGTCTCTATATATCCCTCTAAACACCTCCAAACACCTGTAAACGCCTCTAAACCCCTCTAAGCCCCTGTAAACTCCTCTGAACCCCTATAAAGCCCTCTAATACACTCTAAACACATCTACACCCCTCCAAGCACCTATAAACCCCTCCAAACCCCTCTAAACATACCCAAACCTCCCCAAAGCCCACTAAACCCCTCTAAACCAATACAAACCCATCCAGACCCCTCTAAACCTCCCGAAACCCATCCAACTCCCCCTGAACCCCTCCAAACCCATGTAAACCCCTCCAGACCCCTAGACCCCTCGAAACACATCTAATCTGAAACCCATCTAAACACCTCTAAATCCCTCTAATCCCATTCAAACCCCTCTAAACCCCTCGAAACCGCTCGAAACCAATCTAAGCACTACACACCTCCACACCCTCTAAGGACAAAGGATAAAGGACAAAGGACAAAGGACAAAGGACATTTATTGTCACATACAGCAAGGTGTAGTGAAATTTGTCTTGCCATGCAGCACAAATAGCACATTAAAGAAATTTAACATAAAACATAAAAACATCCCTCCACAATGGTTCCCACTGTGGGGGAAGGCACAAAGTCCAGTCCATATCCCCTTGTCCACCCATAGTCGGACCTATATAGGCCTCCACAGTCGCCGCTACGGGGGTCGATGTTACAGGCCCTTCTTCGCCGGGTGGTGGTGCTCCGGCGTCGGGAGAACCCTCTCAGCAGCTTGGGACACCTGGAACGGCCGCCTCCCTACCGGAGTCCGCGGCTTCCGAAGCCGACAGGCCGCGGAACCAGATCTCCGGAGCTCCAGTGCTGCGACCCGGGGAAGGCATCGCCCGCTCCGCTCCGCGATAGCGCTCCAGCGCTGTGCCGCTGCCGAAGCCGAGGTTCTGGGCGGTCCCCTCAGGAAACGCCGCTCCAGGCGCGCTGGTAGGCCGCGAGGACGGGTCGAAAGTGCAGCCCGGAGAAAAGCTGCCTCTCCGACCAGGTATGGACCCTAGAAAGTAGTTTCCCCCTTCCCCCCCGCACCCCCCACATAAAAAAGAATAGAACTCCTAAAAAACAAAACAACTAACTAACTAAAAATTTTAAAAAAAAGATGAAAACGGACAGCTGCAGGCTGGGAAGCCATACCACACAGGACGGCGACCCCTAAAGGATCTCTAAACACCTCTGAACCCCTCCAAACCCCTCTAAACACCTCGATACCGCTCGAAACCCCTCAAAACCCCTCCACATGCCTCTAAACCACTCTAAGCACCTCTACGCACCGCCACACCACCTCTAAACCACTCTAACCCCTCCAAACCTCTCTAAACGCCTCTAAACGCCTCTAAACCCCTCCAAACACATACAAGCCCCTCTGAACCACTCGAAACCCCCTCCAAACCCTTCAAACCCCCTCCAAACCCATCTTAACTCCTCTAGACCACTTTAACTCCCTCCAAACCCCTCCAAATCCCTCTAAACCCCTCTAAACACCTCCAAACCCCTGTACACCTCTCTAAACTTCTCTAAACCACTGTAAACCCCTTTAAACCGCTCAAGACACATGAAAACCCCCTGTAAACGCATCTAAACACCTGCACACCCATCTAAACACCTGTTAACCGCTCTAACCCCCTCTAAACCCCTTTAAACTCCTGTAAAACCCTGTACCCTCTAAACCCCTCTAAATACCTCCAAACCAATCTAAACCCATATGAAGCCATGTAAACCCCTCAAAACCCATCTAAACCACTCGAAACCCCATGTAAACCCCCCAAACCATTCAAAACCCCTCCAAAGCCTCCAAACCCCTCCAGACCCCTCTGAACCCACTGTAAGTCAATCTAAACCCCCTGTAAACACATCTAAACCCATGTAAACCAAAGCCCCTTTCAAAATCCTCCAAACCCCTCCAAACACATCTTAACACCTCTAAACCACTTCAACCGCCTCCAAACCGCTCTAAATTCCTCTAAACATCTCCAAACCCCTGTAAAACCCCTCTAAACCCCTCTAAGCCCAGGTAAACCCATCTGAATCCCTATAAAGCCCTCTAACACACCCTAAACACATATAAACCGCTCCAAGCACCTCCAACCCCCTCTAAACGCCTCCAAACCCCTCTAAACCCATCCAAACTTCTCCAAAGCCCACGAAACCCCTCTAAACCCATACAAACCCCTCCGAACCACTCTAAACCTCTCAAAACCCATCCAAACACCTCTAAACACCTTCAAACCCCTCTGAACCCTCCAGACCCCTTCAATCCCGCATCACTCCATCTAAACCGCTCTAAACCCCTTCAAACCGCTCCAGACATCTCTAAACACGTCTAAACCGAAACCTCTCTAAACACCTCTAAAACCTCTAAACCTATTCAAACACCTCGAAACACATCTACCCCCCTGCAATCCCGCTCGAAACCACTCCACTCCCCTCTACACACGTCCAACCCCCTCCAAACCAATCTTAACCCCTCTAAACCACTTTAACACCCTCCAAACCCCTTACACCACTCTAAACCAATCTAAGCACCTCTACACACCTCCACACCCCTCTAAACCCCTCCAAACACCTCTAAACCTCTCTAAACCTCTCTAAACCCCTCCAAACAAATCCAAACCACTCTAAACCACTCTGAACACCCTCCAAACCCTCCAAACGCCTCCAAACCCATCTTAACACATCTAAACCACTTTAACCCACTCCAAACCACCAAACAACTACAACCCCCTGTAAACATCTCTAAACTTCTCTAAACCACTGTAAACCCCTCTAAACGCTCTAACCACCTCCAAACCCCTGTAAACCCCTGTAAACCTCTCTAAACCTATCTAAACCACTGTAAGCCCCTCTAAATCCCCTGTAAACACATCTAAACTCCCGTAAACCACTCTAAACCCTTTCCAAAACCATCCAAACCCCTCCAAACACATCTTAAAACCTCTAAACCACTTTAACCCCCTCCAAACCACTCCAAACCCCTCTAAATCCCTCTAAACACACCAAACCCCTGTAAACCCCTCTAAACCCCACTAAGCCCATGTAAACCCCTCTGAAACCATATAAAGCCCTCTAACACACTCTAAACACATTTAAACCCCTCTGAAGACCTGTAAATCCCTATAAACCTGTCAAAACACCTCTATACCCCTCTAAACCCCTGTGAACTGTGGACCCCAATTGAACCTCTGTGGACACCTGCAAACCCCTGTAAACATCTGTAAACCCCTGTAAACCCCACAAACCCTTCCAATCACCTCCAAAAAATCACAAACCCATCTAAACCCTTCTAAACACCTCTAAACCCCGCTAAACCCCTCTAAAACCCTCCAAGCCCCTCGCAATCTATCCAAACTCCTCCTAAACCCTCAAACCCCTCTAGTCACATTCCAACCCCTCTAAATCACTCTAAACCCAACCAAACCTCCAAACCGCTGTAAAACCCTCTAAACCAGTCTAAACCCCTCCAAACCGCTCCAAACCCATCTAAACCCCTCCAGACCCTCCAAACCCCTCCAAATCCCTCCAAACCCATCTAAACTGCTCCAAACCCCTCTACACCCCTCCAAATAACTCTAAACCACACGAAACCCCTCGAAACCCCTCTACACCCTCAATCTAAGCACCTCTACACTCCTCTAACCCACTCTAAACCCCTCTACACCACTCTAAACACCTCCAAACCCTCCAAGGCCAAACCCCTCATAACCCCTCTAAACCACGTTAAACCCCTCCAAACACCTCCAAGCCCCTCTAAACAACTATCAACACCTCCAAACCCCTCCAAACCCATCTAAACTCCTGTAAACTCCTCTAAACCCCTCTAAACCACCTATAAACCTATGCAAACCTCTCTAACCCACTCTAAACCAATGTGAACACTCTAAACCACTCTAAACCTCTCTAATCCCCTGTAAACACGTCAAAATCACTCTAAAACTCTGTAAACCTCTCTAAACCCCGCTAGACACTTGTAATACCCTCTAAAACCCTATAAACACCTCTAAACTCGTCTAAACACCACTAAACCTCGGTAAACCCCTCTAAGCCCATGTAGACCGCTCTAAATCCCTCTAAACGCCTGTAAACCCCGGTAACCCCCCTCTAAACCCCTCTAAACCCCTGTAAAGCCCTCTACACACTCCAAACCTATCTAAATCCCTGTAAATCCCGTGTACACCCGTGTAAACCACTGTAAAAGCCTCTTTGAATTGAATTGAATTTAATTTTATTTTTGTCATTCAGACCTTTCGGTCTGAACGAAATTTCGTTGCCAGCAGTCATACATATAATAAAAATGACAAAAACACACAATAAACACAAATTTAACATCCACCACAGTGAGTTCACCAGGCACCTCCTCACTGTGATGGAAGGCAAAATCTTAAAGTCTCTTTCTCTTCCTCTTTGTTCTCCCTGTGAACCGAGGTGATCCAGGCTTCAGATGTTGTGACTCCACCGGGTGATGGTAAGTAAGTCAGTCCCGCGGCTCAACCGTGCTCCGCGAACGGGCCGGTTCAAACTCCGCGGCCCGTGGTCGAAGCTGCCGGTGCTGCCGCCCTCCAGACCAGCGGACGAAGCTGTTGTTGCGGGAGCTCCGGGAAAACAGGTCACCAACCTGTAATCCGCGAGCTCCCGACGATGTCGTCCACTGGGCCTGCGGCCGAGTCCGCCTGGCCCGCGGCCGAGCCTCCGATGACGGGCCGCTGCCGCTGCCGCCACCACAGCTACAGCTCCAAGGCCGAGTCGGGTCGCCGCTGCCGCTGCCACAGCTCCGAGGCCGAGTCGGGTCGCCGCAACCGCTGCCGCTGCTGCTGCTGCCGCCGCCACAGCTGCAAGAATGAGTCGCGTCGCTGCTGCCGCTGCCGCTGGAATACTGCCACAGCTCCGAGGCCGCCAGCTCCGACATTAGGCCTCGGCGCAGACGGAGACGGAGACGGGGAATACGACTGAAAAAAGTCGCACCCCCCCCCCCGAGAAAGAGACAAAAGCATGTTTCTTCCACACACATACACAACCTAATAAGGCAAAATTAACTAAAAACAGGACAAGGGTACAAAAAAATAGAAAAAACAGACGGAATACAGGCTGTTAAGCCAGCGCCGCCACCTAACGCACTCCAAAACACTCTACACACCTCTGAACCCATTTAAATCCCTCTAAACCCCTGTAAACCCCTCTACACCCCCTCTAAACCACTGTAAGCCCATGTAAACACCAGTAAACTCCTGTAAACCCCTCTATACCACTCTAAACCCCTCTAAAGCCCCGTAAACCCAATGTTTACACCTCAAAACCCGTCTACACCCTGTAAACCGATGTAGACCCCCCTGTAAACCCCTATACACCACTCTAAACCCCTCTAAACCCGGCGGAATCCCTCCAAACCCATCTAAATCTTTCTAAAACCTGCTAAACCCCTCTAAACCCCTCAAAACCCCCTCTAAACCCTTTGAAACCGCTGTAAACCCCTCCAAACCCCTCCAACCACCTCCAAACCACTCCAACCCCCTCTAAACCCCCTACAAACCAAACCAAACCACTCCAAGCACCTCCAACCCACTCTAAACACCTCTAAACCACTGTAAACAGTTCTAAATCCCTCCACACCCATCTAAATCCCTCGAGACCCCTCCAACACTTCCAGCCCCTCTGAACCCCTCTAAACCCCTCCAAATAACTTCAAACCCCTCTAAACACCTCTAAACCACTCTAAACCCCTTAAACACCTCCAAACCCATTTATACCCCTTTAACCCCCCCAAATCCCTCCAAACCCCTCTAAAATCGTATAAACACCCTCGAAACCCCTATAAACACCTCGATACCCCACGAAATACCTCGAAACACCTCTAAACAACTCTAAACCCCTCTAACCCTCTCGAAACACCTTTAAACCTCTCGAAACGACTCTAATCCACGATAAACCAAAACCCTCCAAACCCCTCTAAACCTCTCTAAACACCCTCTAAACCCATCTAAACCGCTTTAAACACCTCTAAACCCCTCTATACAGCTGTACACCAATGTAAACGTATCTAAACCACTCTAAATCCCTCTAAACCACTCTAAACACTTCGAAACCCCTCTATACCACTCCAAACACCTCGAAGCCTCTCTAAACACCTCTAAACCCCTCTAAACCCCTCAAACCCACTCTAAACCCCTCTAAACCCCTCTAAACCCATACAAATCCCTGCAAACCTCATGTAAACCACTGAACCACTGTAAACCCCTCTAAACCCCTGTAAACCCCTCTAATCCCTCTAAACCCACCTAAACCCCTCAAAACCCTCCAAAACTACTCCAAACCCCTCGAAACCCCATTAAACCAATCCCAAACACTTCTAAATCCATCTAACCATTTGTAAACACATCCAGACACTCCAAACCCCTCTGAAACCCTCTAAACGCCTCTAAACCCCTAAAAACCTCTCTAAACCCATTCAAACCCCTCTAAACGCATCCAATCCCTTCTAGACACCTCTAACACACTCGAAACTCCTGGAAACCCATCCAAACACCTCAAAACCTCCCTAAAATCCTCTAAACCCCTCTACCCCCCCCCGAACACCTCTAAACCTCTCCAAACCCCTCCAACCACCTCCAAATCTCTCCAACCCCCTCTAAACCAGTACAAACCCCACCAAACCACTCCAAGCACCTCCGACACACTCTAAACCCCTCTAAACCACTATAAGCACCTCTAAACCCCTCCACACCACTCTAAATCCCTCGAGACCCCTCCAACCCCCTCCAGCCGCTCTGAAACGCACTAAACCCCTCCAAACACCTTCAAACCCCTCTAACCACCTCTAAACCCCTCTAAACCGCTCCAAACACGTCCGAACCCATCTATACCCCTCTAAAGCCCCCAAATCCCTCCAAACCCCTCTAAAATCATATAAACACCCTCGAAACCCCTATAAACACCTCGAAACCCCACGAAATACCTCGAAACACCACTAAACAACTAAACCCCTCTAACCCTCTCGAAACACCTTTAAATCTTTCGAAACGCCTCTAATCCACGATAAACCACTCCAAAACCCTTTAAACCCTCTAAACCTCTCTACACCCCCTCTAAACCCATTTAAACCGCTTTAACCCCTCGAAACGCCTCTAAACAGCTGTAGACCCATGTAAACCTCTCTAAACCAATCTAAATACTTCTAAACCCTTCTAAACTCTTCGAAACCCCTCTATACCACTCCAAACACCTGTAACACCTGTAATCCCATGTAAACCCCTCTACATCCCTCTAAAGCCACCTAAACCCCTCTACGTCCCTCTAAACAACTATAAACCCATCTAAATCCCTGTAAACCCGTCCAAACCACTCTAAAACCCTCTAAACCCCTCTAAACCTCTCAAAACCGGTCCAAACACCTCTAAACGCTTCCAATCCCAATTCCCTCTAAACACTTCTAAACACCCTGAAAACACACCCAAACCCCTCCAAATCCCTCTAAGACCTAAACCCCTCCAACCCCATCCAAATCCCTCTAACCCCTCCTAAACCCCTCCAAATCCCTCCCTTATAGAATTTTTCGAGGATGTAAAATGTAGGTCCCATGCAGTCAGAAACAGGTGAATTGATCATGGGGAACAAGGACATGTCAGACCATTTGAATAACAACTTTGGTTCTGTCTTCACTGAGGAAGACATAAATAGTTTGCCGGAAATAGCAGGGGACCGGGGGTCAAATGAGATGGAGGAACTGAGTGAAATCCAGGTTAGTCGGGAACGTGTTAGGTAAATTGAATGGATTAAAGGTCGATAAATCCCCAGGGCCAGATAGGCTGCATCCCAGAGTACTTAAGGATGTAGCCCCAGAAATCGTGGATGCATTAGTGATAATTTTTCAAAACTCTTTAGATTCTGGATTAGTTCCTGAGGATTGGAGTATAGCTAATGTAACCCCGCTTTTTAAAATGGGAGGGAGAGTGAAAACGGGGAATTACAGACCAGTTAGTCTAACATCGGTAGTGGGGAAACTGCTAGAGTCAGTTATTAAAGATGGGATAGCAGCACATTTGGAAAGTGGTGAAATCATTGGACAAAGTCAGCATGGATTTACGAAAGGTAAGTCATGTCTGACGAAACGTATTGAATTTTTAGAGGATGTAACTAGTAGAGTGGATAAGGGAGAACCAGTGGATGTGTTATATCTGGACTTTCAGAAGGCTTTCGACAAGGTCCCACATAGAGATTAGTATACAAGCTTAAAGCACACGGTATTGGGGGTTCAGTATCGATGTGGATAGAGAACTGGCTGGCAAACAGGAAGCAAAGAGTAGGAGTAAACGGGTCCTCTTTCAGAATGGCAGGCAGTGACTAGTGGGGTAACGCAAGGCTCAGTACTGGGACCCCAACTATTTACAATACATATTAATGACTTGGACGAGGGAATTGAATGCAACTTCTCCAAGTTTGCGGATGACACGAAGCTGGGGGCAGTGTTAGCTGTGAGGAGGATGCTAGGAGGCTGCAAGTTGACGGATAGGCTGGGTGAGTGGGCAAATGCATGGCATATGCAGTATAATGTGGATAAATCTGAGGTTATCCACTTTGTTGGCAAAAACAGGAAAGTAGACTATTATCTAAATGTTGGCCGAATAAGGAAAAGAGGAGATGCAACGAGACCTGGGTGTCACGGTACACCAGGCATTGAAAGTATGCATGCAGGTGAAGCAGGCAGTGAAGAAAGCGAATGGTAAGTTAGCATTCATAGCAAAAGGATTTGAGTATAGGAACAGGGAGGTTCTACTGCAGTTGTACAGGGTCTAGGTGAGATCGCACCTGGAGTATTGCGTACAGTTTTGGTCTCCAAATCTGAGGAAAGACATTCTTGCAATAGAGGGAGTACAGAGAAGGTTCACCAGACTGATTCCTGGGATGTCAGGACTTTCATATGAAGAAAGACTGGATATACTCGGCTTGTACTCGCTAGAATTTAGATGATTGAGGGGGGATCATAGAGAAACTTACAAAATTCTTAAGGGGTTGGTCAGGCTAGATTCAGGAAGATTGTTCCAGATGTTGTGCAAGTCCATGACAAGGGGTCACAGTTTAAGGATAAAGGGGAAATCCTTTAGGACCGAGATGAGAAAAACATTTTTCACACAGAGAGTGGTGAATCTCTGGGACTCTCTGCCGCAGAAGGTAGTTGAGGCCAGTTCATTGGCAATATTCAAAAGGGAGATAGATGTAGCCCTTGTGGCTAAATGGATCAGGGGGTATGGAGTGAAGGCAGGTACAGGATACTGAGTTGGATGATCAGCCATGATCATATTGAATGGCGGTACAGGCTCGAAGGGCCGACTGGCCTACTACTGAACCTATTTTCTATGTTTCTATGTTTCTAAACGCCTCCGATCCCTTCCAAACCCCTCTAAACCATCCAAAACCCTCTAAACCCCTCTAAACCTCTCGAAAACCCTCTAAACCCTTCCAAACCTCTCGTACCCCTCGAAACCTCTCCAAACACCTCCAAACCTCCCCAAACCCCTCTAAACCCCTCCAAACCCACCAAATCCCTCCAAGCACCACCAACCCACTCTAAACCCCTCTAAACTACTCCAAGCACCTCTAAACCATTCCACACCCCTCTAAATTCCTCGAAACCACTCCAACACCCTCCTGCCCCTCTGAAACCCTCTAAACCCATCCAAACACTTTCAAACCCCTGCACACCTCTAAACCCCTCAAACCCCCTCCAAACCGCTCTAAGCCCCTCTAAACTCCTCCAAATCCATCTAAACCACTGTATACCCCTCGAAACCCCTATAAACCGCTCCAAACACCGCGAAACCCCTCGAAATCCCGCTAAACACCTCGAAGTAACTCTAAAACACTAACCATCTCGAAACCCTTCAACCGCTCTAATCACCTCTAATCCACGATTAACCACTCTAAACCTCTCTAAACCCTGTAAACCTCTCTAAACACCTCTAAACCCATCTAAATCGCTCTAAGCCCCTCTAAACCCCCCTAAAGCCCTCCAAACCCCTCTATACATCTGTAAACCTCTGTAAAACCCTGTAAACCTCTCTAAATCATTCCAAACCTCTCTAAACCCTTCGAAACCCCTCTATACCGCTCTAAACACATCGAAGCCCCTCTAAACACTTCTAAACCCCTCTAAACCCCACCAGCCGTCACATACAACAAGTAATCACCCCACCAGCCGTCACATAAACAAGTAATCATCCCAACAGCCGTCACATACAACAAGTAATCACCCCACCAGCCGTCACATACAACAAGTTATCCTCCGTCAGTTTTGCCACCTCCAACGTGACCCCACCACTCGCCACATATTCCCATCTCCCCCCATGTCTGCCTTCCGCAAAGACCGCTCCATCCGTAACTCCCTTGTCAATTATTCCCTTCCTCCCGTACTACCCCCTCCCCGGGCACTTTCCCTTGCAACCGCAAGAGATGCTACACTTGTCGTTTTACCTCCCCCCTCGACTCCATTAAAAGACCCAAGCAGTCATTCCAGGTGCGACAGAGGTTCACCCGCATCTCCTCCAACCTCATCTATTGCATCCTCTGCTCTAGATGTTAGCTGATCTACATCGGTGAGACCAAGCGGAGGCATTGCGATCGTTTCGCTGAACACTTCCGCTCGGTCCGCATTAAAGAACCTGACCTCCCGGTGGCTCAGCACTTCGACTCCCCTCCCATTCCGTATCCGACCTCTTTGTCCTGGGTCTCCTCCATGGCCAGAGCGAGCAACACCGGAAATTGGAGGAACAGCACCTCATATTCCGCTTGCGGAGTCTGCATCCTGGGGGCATGAACATTGAATTCTCCCAATTTTGTTAGCCCCTGCTGTCTCCTCCCCTTCCTAACTCTCCCTCAGCCCTAGGGCTCCTCCTCCTCCTTTTTCCTTTCTTCTACCCCCCCCCCACCCCCTATAAGTCTGAAGAAGGTTTCGGCCTGAAACGTTGCCTATTTCCTTCGCTCCATAGATGCTGCAGCACCCGCTGAGCTTCTCAAGTATTTGTGTGTACTTTAAACCCCTCTAAACCACTCTAACCCCCTCTAAACCCATCTAAACCCATGTAAACCTCATGTAAACCATTTTGAACCCCCTGTAAACGCCTCTAAACATATGTAAACCCATCTAAACCACTCTAAACCACTCTAAACCCCTGCAAACATCTCTAAACCAATCTAACCCCCTCCGAAGCCCGGTAAACCCCTCAAACCTCATCTAAACCACTCTAAACACCCGTAACCCCCTCCAAACCACTGCAATCCCCTCCAAACCATTCCAAACCCCTCCAAAACACTCCAGGCCCATCTAAACCCCTCTAACCGCTTCCAAACCACTCGAAACCCCTGTAAACCCAAACCCCTCTAAACCTCCTGTAAACTCTGAACCTCTCTAAACCAATATGAGACCATCTAAACCCCTCTATACCCCTCTAAACCCCCCTGTAAACACCTCTAAACCCTTCTAAACCCTCTGTAAACCCATATAAATACCTCTAAACACCTGTAATCCCCTCTAATCCCATGTAAACACCTCTAAACCCGTTTAAACTCCTCTAAACCCCTGTAAACCCATCTAAACCCCTCTAAGCCCATGTAAACACCTCTGAACCAGTGTAAATGCCTGTAAACCCCTGAAAACCTCTCTAAAGTCCTCTAAAACACTCTAAACCCCATCTGAAATCCTGTAAACCCCCTGTAAACTCCTCTAAACCCCTCCAAACCCCCTCTAAACACCTGTAAGCCCCTCTAAACCCCTCTAACCCGCTCTAAACCCCTCTAAAGCACTGCAAACCCCTCAAAACCACTCAAACCTGTCTAAACCCACGTAGACCCCCCTGTAAACTCCTGTAAACCCCTCCAAACTCTTCTAAACACCCCTCGGCCCGAAATGTTGCCTATTTCCTTGGCACCTGTAAACCCCTCTAAACCACTCTAACCCCCTCTGAAGCCCGGTAAACCCCTCAAACCCCATCTAAACCAAAGTAAACCCCTGTAACCCCCTCCAAACCAGTGCAAACCCCTCCAAACCATTCCAAACCCCTCCCAAACCCTCCGGACCCATCTAAACCCCTGTAAACCCAAACACATCTAACCCTCCTGTAAACCTCTCTGAACCTCTCTAAACCACTATGAGACACTCTAAGCCCCTCTATACCCCTCTAAACCCACCGTAAACACCTCTAAACCCCTCTAAACCCCCATGCAAACCCCTCTAAATACATCTAAACCCCTGTAATCCCCTCTAATCCCCTGTAAACACCTCTAAACACGTCTGAACACCTCTAAACCCCTGTAAACCCATCTAAACGCCCTCTAAGCCCATGTAAACACCTCTAAACCAGTGTAAACGCCTGTAAATCCCTGTAGACCTCTCTAAAACCCTCTAAACCACTCTAAACCCCTCTGAACTCCTGTAAACCACCCAAACTCCTCTAAACCCCTCTAAAACCCTTTAAACCGCTCTAAACCACCCCCCAAATCTCTCTAAATCCTTCCATACCCCTCTAAACCACTCCAAACACCTACAAACCTCCCCAAACCCGTCTAAACCCCTCCAAACCCACTAACCCCTCCAAGCAACTCCAACCCACTCTAAACCCCTCTAAACCACTCTAAGCACCTGAAACCACTCCACACCCCTCTAAATCCCTCGAAACCACTCCAACCCCCTCCTGCCACTCTGAACCCCTCTAAACGCATCCAACCACCTTCAAACCAATCTAAACACCCCTAAACCCCTCTAAACCCATCCAAGCCCCTCCAACCCCCTCCAAACCCATGTAAACCCCTATATACCCCTCGAAACCCCTATAAACCCCTCCAAACACCGCGAAACCCCTCGAAATACCTCCAAACACCTCGAAATAACTCTAAACCACTCTAACCTTCTCGAAACCCTTCAACCGCTCTAATCACCTCTAATCCACGATTAACCACTCTAAACCCCTCTAAACCCTGTAAACGCATCTAAACACCTCTAAACAAATGTAAATCGCTTTAAGCCCCTCTAAACCCTCTAAAGTACTCTAAACCCCTCTAAACATCTGTAAACCCCTGTAAAACCCTGTAAACCTCTCTAAATCACTCCAAACCCCTAAACCCTTCGAAACCCCTCTATACCGCTCTAAACACATTGAAACCCCTCTAAACACATCTAAACCACTCTAAACCCCACCAGCCGTCACATACAACAAGTAATCACCCCACCAGCCATCACATAAAACAAGTAATCCACCGTCAGTTTCGCCACCTCCAACGTGACCCCACCACTCGCCACATCTTCCCCTCTCCCCCATGTCTGCCTTCCGCAAAGACCGCTCCCTCCGTAACTACCTAGTCAATTTTTCCCTTCCCTCTCGTACTACCCACTCCACGGGCACTTTCCCTTGCAACCGCAAGAGATGCTACACTTGTCGCTTTATCTCCCCCTCGACTCCATTCATGGACCCAAGCAGTCTTTCCAGGTGCCACAGAGGTTCACCTGCATCTCCTCCAACCTCATCTATTGCATCTCCTCCAACCTCATCTATTGCAAAAACAGGAAAGTAAACTATTATCAGAATGGTGGCCGATTAGGAAAAGGGGTGATGCAACGAGACCTGGGTGTCATGGTACACCAGTCATTGAAAGTAGGAATGCAGGTGCAGCAGGCAGTGAAGAAAGCAAATGGTATGTTAGCATTCATAGCAAAGGGATTTGAGTATAAGAGCAGGGAGGTTCTACTGCAGTTGTACAGGGTCTTGGTGAGACCACACCTGGAGTATTGCGTACAGTTTTGGTCTCCTAATCTGAGGAAAGACATTCTTGCCATACAGGGAGTACAGAGAAGGTTCACCAGACTGATTCCTGGGATGGCAGGACTTTCATATGAGGAAAGACTGGATAGACTCGGCTTGTACACGTTGTAATTCAGAAGACTGAGGGGGGATCTTATAGAAACTTTCAAAATTCTTAAGGGGTTGGACAGGCTAGATGCAGGAAGATTATTCCCGATGTTGGGGAAGTCCAGAACTAGGGGTCACAGTTTAAGGATAAGAGGGAAGACTTTTAGGACCGAGATGAGGAAATCATTTTTTACACAGAGAGTGGTGAATCTGTGGAATTCTCTGCCCCAGAAGGTAGTTGAGGCCAGTTCATTGGCTATATTTAAGAGGGAGTTAGATGTGGCCCTTGTGGCTAAAGCGATCAGGGGGTATGGAGAGAATGCAGGGATGAGATACTGAGTTGGATGATCAGCCATGATCATATCAAATGGCGGTGCAGGATCGAAGGGCCGAATGGCCTACTCCTGCACATATTTTCTGTGTTTCTATGTTTCTGTCCTCTGCTCTAGATGTCAGCTGATCTACATCGGTGAGACCAAGCGGAGGCTTGCCGATCGTTTCGCCGAACACCTCCGCTCGATCCGCATTAACCAACCAGACCTCCCGGTCAGGTTGGTTACTGCTCAGCACTTCAACTCCCCCTCCCATTCCGTATCCGACCTCTCTGTCCTGGGTCTCCTCCATGGCCAGAGCGAGCAAACACCGGAAATTGGAGGAACAGCACCTCATAGTCCGCTTGCGGAGTCTGCATCCTGTGGGCATGAATATTGAATTCTCCCAATTTTGTTAGCCCCTGCTGTCTCCTCCCCTTCGTAACTCTCCCTCAGCCCTCGGGCTCCGCCTCCTCCCATTTCCTTTCTCCCCTCACCCCCACCCCCTATCAGTCTGAAGAAGGGTTTCGGCCCGAAACGTTGCCTATTTCCTTCGCTCCATAGATGCTGCAGCACCCGCTGAGCTTCTCAAGTATTTGTCTGTACCTTAAACCCCTCTAAACCCCTCTAAACACCTCTAAGCCCATCTAAACCCCCATGTAAACGTCATGTATACCACTCCAAACCCATGTAAACCACTCTAAACACATGTAAACGCCTCTAACCCACTCTAAACACCCTCTAAACCCATGCAAACCTCTCTAAACCACTCTAACCCCATCTGAAGCCCGATAAACCCCTCAAATCCCATGTAAACCACTCTAAACCCCTATAACCACCTCCAAACCACTGCAATCCCCTCCAAACCATTCCAAACCCCTCCAAACCCCTCCGGACCCATCTAACCCCCTCTAAACTCTTCCAAACCACTCGAAACCCTTGTAAACCCAAACCCCTCTAAACCCCCCATAAACCCCTCTGAACCTCTCTAAACCACTATGAGACCCTCTAAACCCCTCTATACCCCTCTAAACCCCTGTAAACACCTGTAAACCCCTCTAAACCTCCTGTAAACGCCTCTAAATACCTCTAAACCCCTGTAATTCCATCTAATCCCCTGTAAACATCTCTAAACCCGTCTAAACTCATCTAATCCCCCTGTAAACCCATCTAAACCTCTCTAAGCCAATTTAAACACCTCTAAACCAGTGTAAACGCCTGTAAACACCTATAAGCCCCTCTAAAGCCCTCTAAAACACTAAACCCCTCTGAACTCCTGTAAACCCCTGTATACCCCCGTAAACCCCTCCAAACCCCCTCTAAACACCAGGAAGCCCCTCTAAACACCTCCAGCACCCTCTAAACCTCTCTAAAGTATTGTAAACCCCTCAAAACCACTCAAAGCGTACCTAACCCCCCTGCAAACCAATGTAGACTCCCTGTAAACAACTCTAAACCCATGTAAACCCCTCCAAACCCTTCTAAACACCCTCTGAACCACTTTCAACTCTTCCCAACCGCTCTAGTCCCATCTAAACCCCTCTAAACTTTTCCAAACCGCTCTAATCCCATCCAAACCATTCTAATCCCCTCTAAACACCTTCTAAACTCATCCAACCCTCTCAAAACCCTTTTAAAACACTCTAACCCCCTCCAAACCACTCTAAACTCCTCCAAGCCCCTCTAACCCCCCCCCCAGACCACTCCAATCCCCTCCAATTCACTCCAAACTAATCTAACCCCCTCCAAACCACTGTAAACCTCTCCAAACCTCTCCAAACCCACCTCAACCCCTCTAATCCCCACCAACACCTCCAAGCACCTCCAACCCCCTCTAAACCCCTCCAAACCTCTCCAAACACCTCCAATCCCTTCCAAACCCGTCTAAACCTCAGTAAACCCGTCATACTCCTCCAAACCCCTCTTAAACACTCTAAACCTCTCTAACCCCCTCCAAACCCCTCTAAATCCCTCCAAAACCCTCTAAACGCCTCCGATCCCTTCCAAATCCCTCCTACCTCTCTAACCCCCTGCTAACCCACCCAAACTCCTCTAAACCCCTCTAAAACCCTCTAAACCTCTCTAGCCCCCCCAATCCTTCTAAACCCCTCCATACCACTCTAAACCCCTCCAAACCCATGTAAACACCTATATACCCCTCGAAACCCCTATAAACCCCTCGAAACTCCACGAAACGCCTCGAAATACCTCTAAACACCTCAAAAGACCTCCAAACCTCCGCAAATCAGTCTAAACCCCTCCAAACCCACTAACCCCACCAAGCACCTACAACCAACTCTAAACCCCTCTAAACCACTCTAAGCACCTCAAACTATGCCACACCCCTCTAAATCCTTCGAAACCACTACAACCCCCTCCTGCCCCTCTGAACCACTCTAAACGCATCCAAACACCTTCAAACCATTCTAAACATCTCTAAACCCCTCTAAACGCCTCCAAACCCTCCAAACCCCTCCAAACCATTGTAAACACCTATATACCCCTCGAAACCCCTATAAACCCCTCGAAACTCCACGAAACACCTCGAAATACCTCTCAACACCACGAAACAACTAAATCCCTCTAACCCTCTCGAAACACCTTTAAACCTCTCTAAACACCTCTAATCCACGATAAACCACTAAATCCCTCTAAACCATGTAAACTACTCTAAACACCTCTAAACCCATCAATACACGGCTCTAAATCCCTCTAAACCGCTCTAAACGCCACTGTACAGCTGTAAACCCCTGTAAAACCCTGTAAACACATTTAAATCCCTCTAAACCCCTCTATACCATTCGAAACCCCTCAATAGCGCTCTAAACACCTCGAACCCCCTCTAAACACATCTAAACCCTTCTAAACCACTATAAACCCCTCAAAACCCATCTAAACCACTGTAAGCCTCATGTAAACCACTATGAACCACTGTAAACTCCTCTAAACACCTGTAAACCCCTCTAAACCCTTCTAAATCACTCTAACCCCATGTAAACCCCTCTAAACCTCTCTAAACACCTGTAAACATCTGTATACCTTCGACCACCCCGGGCCGCGGTATTTGAGCCGCGGGACTGATTTATAACATCGCTCGGGGGGTATCGCCTCAGCGCAGAGGGGGAAGAGGAGGGAAGAGACTGCAGACCTAAGACTTTTGCCTCCATCACAGTGAGGAGATGCTGGATGGACTCACTGTGGTGGATGTTAATATGTATTTATTGTTGTTTTATTGTATTATATGTATGACTGCTGCAATTTCGTCCAGACTTCGGTCTGAATGACAATAAAGGCATATCAATCTATCTATCTATACCACTGTAAACCCCTGTAAAACCCTGTAAACATCTATAAACCACGAAACCCCCCTCAAACCTCATCTAAACCACTTTAAACCTCTGTAAACCCCTCCAAACCCCTCCAATCCCCTCCAAACCATTCCAAACCCACCCATATTCATCTACACCCCTCTAAACCCCTGGTATTTTTTTAGGATGTGAAAAGTAAAACGGATGAAGGGGTGCCAGTGAATGTAGTGTATCTACACTTTCAGAAAGCGTTTGATAAGGTCCCGCACGGGGAGTGGTGACTATAATTAGAGCACATGGTATTGGAGGTAGGGTGTTGACGGATAGAAAATTGGTTGGCAGAACGGAAGCAAAGCGTAGGAGTGAATGGGTCCTTTTCAGAATGGCAGGCAGTGGCGAGTAGAGTGCCGCAAGGCTCGGTGTTGGGGCCGCAACTGTTTACCATATATATTAATGATTTTGAAGAGGGAATTAGGAGCAACACTAGCAACTTTGCGGATCACACAAAGCTGGGTGGCAGTGTGAACTGCGAAGAGGATGTTAGGAGGTTGCAGGGTGACCTGGACAGGTTAAGTGAGTGGGCAGATGCGTGGCAGATGCAGTATAATATAGATAAATGTGAGGTTATCCACATTGGCGGCAAAAACAAGGGGGCAGATAATTATCTCAATGGGGTTAGGTTAGGTAAGGGTAAGTACAGCGAGACCTCGGTGTCCTTGTACAACGGTCACTGAAAATTGGCGTGCAGGTACAGCAGGCAGTGAAGAAAGCTAATGGAATGTTGGCCTTCATAACAAGAGGATTTCATTGTAGGAGTAAATAGGTTCTTTTGCAGTTATATAGGGCTCTGGTGAGACCACATCTGGAGTATTGTGTACAGTTTTGGTCTCCTAATTTGAGGAAGGACATCCTTGTGATTGAGGCAGTGCAGCGTAGGTTCACGAGATTGATCCCTGGGATGGCGGGACTGTCATATGAGGAAAGATTGAAAATACTAGGCTTGTATTCACTGGAGTTTAGAAGGATGAGGGGGGAACTTATAGAAACATATAAAATTATAAAAGGACAGGACAAGCTAGATGCAGGAAAAATGTTCCCAATGTTGGGCGTACCAGAAACAGGGGGCCACAGTCTTAGAATAAAGGGGAGATCATTTAAGATTGAGGTGAGAAAAAAACGTTTTCACCCAGAGAGTTGTGAATTTATGGAATTCCCTGTCACAGAGATTTAACAGAGAGTTAGATAGAGCTCTAGGGGCTAGTGGAATCAAGGAATATGGGTAGAAGGCAGGCACGGGTTATTGTTAGAGGACGATCAGCCATGATCACAATGAATCGAAGGGCCGAATGGCCTCCTCCTGCACCTATTGTCTATGTTTCTATGTTTCTATTAAACGCTTCCAAACTCCTCTAAACGCCCTGTAAACCTCTCTAAACCTCTCTAAACCACTGTGAGACCCTCGAAGCCCCTCTAAACCCCTGTAAACCCATGTAAACCACTCTAAACCCCTGTAAACACATATAAACCCCTCTAAACCCACTGTAAACCACTGCAAACCACGCTAAACACCAGTAATCCCCTCCAAACCCTGTAGACACCTCTAAACCCGTCTAAACCCCTCTAAACCCCTGTAAACCCATCTAAACCCCTCTAAGCCCATGTACACGCGTCTAAACCCCCGTAAACGCCTGTAAACGCCTGTAAACCCCTCTAAAGCCCTCTAAAACCTTGTACACCCCTCAAAGCCCCTCTAAATAGGTATGTTACACAACTTACAATCAACGGCGCTGCAGTTCTGTCACTGGCCGCCGCGACTTTAACATGCAGTTTTCACCAGCCTGTTGAAATCGATGCTTTTCAGACTGTTTAGTTGCTGAAGAAAAATCGCTCCGACAGCCGTTTATCAAATGTATTAAAAAAATAGCGCTAGATAATTTAATAGCAGGAGTAAAATTAAAATCGTCTTCTAAAGCCGCCAACGCCGACAACGGGACGGATCTCACGTACGGGACAAAGCAAGGTACGCCGTTTATTTTTACATATAAACGTGCTTCTTTGGACGCCTTTTATCAAAATGTCACGTTGCGAAAAGATGATTTAGGCCCCATACGAACCGGCAGTGTTTTTCCTGCCGATATGGGTTTAAATTCACCGCAAATGCAACGTTCCAAACGATCGAGTTCCACAAAATCCCACTCGCAAGATGATTTAAATGGCCATTAATTTACGGGATTAAACACTGAATTCCTTCCATTTGGCCTATAAATTCATGACAATGAGATTTAAAAATCATGTTATATTGTGAATTCGTGTGTGAATGTTATTTGGACACAGGCTATTTAAAAATGTTGACCTTTTCTTAAGAAATGGATAGATGTTTAGATCTAGTAATTGAATTTTGTAATTAGCTACAATTAGGTAACTAACTAATTATATGCTTTAATTTCAGGTCATCCAAGTAACGTTGTTTCATATTTGTTTCACAATGCTTCAATCTATAATAACAAAATTTCATTCAGTTCTCTTAATTTGTAAGAAGGTTATGGGCTTTTGACTGTCCTTGATCACAGCTTTTGAGTTAAGTCAATGGAAACGCAATAGGGAACAAGATGCTAATTTCCGAGTATGAAAATAGCCATCATTTTTTTAATACTGAAGATATGAAAGTGAATTAGGTGTCAAATTAAACTTATTTTTATGCTATATCTGATGGGATAAATTGCAGACTTGATTTTTTAAATCTAAACATTTTGTTTCATTGGTACTCGAAACCCCTCTAAACCCTGCAAACCCCTCCAACCCTTTTTAAACACGCTCTAAACCCATCTAGTCCCATCTAAATGCCTTTAAACTTTTCCAAACAACTCTAATCCCATCCAAACCCCGCTAAACATCTCCAAACGCCCTCTAAACCAACCCAACCCCCTCAAAACCCCTCAAAAACCACTCTAACCCCTCCAAACTACTCTAAACCCCTCCAAGCCCCACTAACACCCCAGTCCCCCTCCAATCCCCTCCAAATCCCTCCAAACCCATCTAAACCCCTCCAAGCCCCTCCAAACCTCTCCAAACCCACCTAAAACACATCCAAACCCCACCAACCCCTCCAAGCATCTCCACCCCCTCTAAACCCCTCCAACCCCTCTAAACCCCTCCGTACACCTCCAAACCCCTCGAAACCCTTCCAACCGCCTCTGAATACCTCTAAACCCCTCAATAAACATCTAAATCCCTGTAAACCCCTGCAAACAGCTCTAAGTCATTCCAAACTCCTCCAAACCCCTCTAAACCCCTCTAAACCCCTTTAAACCCATCCACACCCCTCGAAACACATCTAAACCCCTCGAAACCTATATAAACCTCTCGAAACCGCACGCAACCTCTCGTAATACCTCTAAACCCATCGCAACACCTCCAAACCCCTCGAAACCTCTCGAAACCCCTTTAAATCCCTTTAAACCCTTCTAAAAACCTCTAATCCACGATAAACCCCTCTAAACCCCTCTAGACCCCCTGTTAACCCCGCTAAAACCCTGTAAACATATCTAACCGCTCCAAACCCCTCTAAACCCCTCTAAATCCCTCTAAACCCCTTTAAACCCTTTGAAACCCCTCTAAATCCCTCTAAATCCCTATAATCCCCTCAAATGTCCAGACTTAAGAACAGCTTCGCACAGGAAAGATCTGCAGATGCTGCTTTCAACCGAAGATATACACAAAAGTGGAGAAAAGGGTCTCGAAAAGGAACTGTGCGAGTGCACACTGACCAGCGATCCCCACACATTATCAACGTCCGACACACACTGGGGACAATTTACATTTAAAACTGTATATCTACAAGCCTTCGCGTCTTTGGAGTTTGGGAGGAAACCGAAGATGTCGGAGAAAATCCACGTCGTCAGGGGGAGAACGTACAAACTCCGTACAGACGGCACCCTTCGTCGGGATTGAACCCGCATTTCTGACGTGTAAGCAGCAACTCTACCGCTGTGCCACCGTGCTGGATAGCTTGAGCTCAGAAACGCAGATATAACATATGTGGTCACAAAATTTTATAGTAACAGTGGGGGCAGGCATCATCTCTGATGAAAATCCACGCGGTCACGGGGAAAAACGTACAAACGTGCAGACGGCGGCCGTCGTCGGAATTGAACCCGGGTCTCTGAACCTGTGAGGCAGTAACTCTACCGCTGCGCTGCTGTTTACTGGCGCCCTCCCCTAATTTCCAATTACTGGTGCCACTCCCTAAATCTCCATTTACTGGTTTCCTCGCCTAATTCACCGTTTAATGTTGCGCTCCCCTAATACCCCATTTATTAGAGCCCACCCCCTATCAGACTGAAGAAGGGTTTAGGCCCGAAACGTTGCCTATTTCCTTCGCTCCATAGATGCTGCTGCACCCGCTGAGTTTCTCAGGCATTTGTGTGTACCTTAATCCACTCTAAACCCCTCTAAACCCCTCTAAACTCATCTAAACCCCCTGTAAACCTCATGTAAACCACTCTGAATCCTTATAAACACGTAAACTCCTCTAAACCACTCTAGACCCCCCCTATAAACCCCTGTAAACATCTCTAAACCACTAACCCGCTCTGAAGCCCGGCAAACCCCTCAAACCCAATCTAAACCACCCTGAACGCCTGTAACCCCCTCCAGACCACTGTAATCCCATTTAAACCATGCCAAACCTCTCCAAACCCCTCCGGACCCATCTACACCCCTCCAAACGCTTCCAATCCACTAAACCCCTGTAAACCCAAACCCCTCTAAACCCCCTGTCAACGTATCTGAACCTCTCTAAACCACTATGAGACCCCTTAAGCCCCCTCCAAACGCCTCTAAACCCTTGCAAACATCTCTAAACCTCTCTAAACCCCCAGAAAACCACTCTAAACCCCTCTAAACCGCTGTAATCCACTATAGTCCACTGTAAACTAAACCCGTCTAAACACTTCTAAACACCTGTAAACCCATTTAAACCCCTCTAAGCCCATGTAAAAGCTCTAAACCAGTGTAAACGCCTGTAAACCCCTGTAAACCCCTCTAAAGCCATCTAAACCCCTCTGAACTCCTATAACCCCTGTAAACCCCTCTAAACCCCTATAAACACCTTCTGAACCCCTTTGAACCACCGCCAACCTCGTCCCATCTAAACCCCTCTAAACATTGCCAAGCCCCTCTAATCCCGTCCAGACCCCTCTAAACCCATCGAAACCCCCTCTAAACACATCCAACCCCCTCAAAACCCCTCCCAAACCGTCTAACCACATCGAAACCACTCTAAGCCCCTCCAAACCCCTCTAATCCCCAGACCCCTCCAAACCCCTCCAATTCCCTCCAAACCCATCTAAACCCCTCCAAACCCCTGTAACCCCCTCGAAACCTCTCCAAACCCACCTAAACCCCTCCAAACCCAACCAAACTCCTCCAAGCACCACCAGCCCCTCTAAACCCCTCCAATGCCCTCTAAACCGCTCCAATCCCTTCCAAATTTCTCTAAACCTCTGTAAACCCGTCCAAAACCCTCCAACACTTCTAAACCCTCTAAACCCCTCTAAACCGCTCCAAATCCCTCTAAATCCCTCCAAACCCCTCTAAACGCCTCTGATCCCTTCCAAATCCCTCTAAACCACTCTAAACCCTGCTAACCCACCCAAACTCCTCCAACCCCATCTAAAACAATCCAAACCTCTCTAAAAAAAAACAAATCCATCTAAACCCCCCCACACCCCTCTAAACCCCATCCAAACGTCTCCAAACCTCCACAAACCGTTTAAACCGCTCCAAACGCACTAACCCCTCCAATCACCTTCAAACCACTCTAAACACCTCCCAAACCCCTATAAACCCATCTAAACCCTCTAACCCCCCCCCCCAAACACATCAAAACCCCCTATATAAAACTATATAACCATATAACCATTACAGCACGGAAACAGGCCATCTCGGCCCTTCAAGTCCGTGCCGAACACTTTTTTTTTTAACTTCCTCCTAGTCCCATCTACCTGCACTCAGACCATAACCCTCAATTCCTTTCCCGTCCATATACCCATCCAATCTATTTTTAAAGCATAAAATCGAACCTGCCTCCACCACTTCCACTGGAAGCTCATTCCACACAGCTACCACTCTCTGAGGAAAGAAATTTCCCCTAATGTTACCCTTAAACCTCTGTCCCTTAATTCTCAAGTCATGTCCCCTTGTTTGAATCTTCCCTACTCTCAATGGGAAAAGCTTATCCACGTCAACTCTGTCTAACCCGCACATGATTTTAAAGACCTCTATCAAGTCCCCTCTTAACCTTCTGCGCTCCAAAGAATAAAAACCTAACTTGTTCAACCTTTCTTTGTAACTTAGTTGCTGAAACCCAGGCAACATTCTAGTAAATCTCCTCTGTACTCTCTCTATTTTGTTGACATCCTTCCTATAATTAGGCGACCAAAATTGTACTCCATACTCCAGAATTGGCCTCAACAATGCCTTGTACAATTTTAACATTACATCCCAACTTCTATATTCAATGCTCTGATTTATAAAGGCCAGCACACCAAAAGCTTTCTTCACCACCCTATCTACATGAGATTCCACCTTTAGGGAATTATGCGCAGTTATTCCTAGATCCCTCTGTTCAACTGCATTCCTCAATTCGCTACCAATTAACATGTACGTCCTATTTTGATTTCTCCTGCCGAGATGTAGCACCTCACATTTATCAGCATTAAACTCCATCTGCCATCTTTCAGCCCACTCGTCCAAATGGCCTAAATCTCTCTGTAGACTTTGAAAATCTACTTCATTATTCACAACACCACCTATCTTAGTATCATCTGCATACTTATTAATCCAATTTTCCACACCATTTGAATGACAATAAAATAATCTAATCTAATCTAAAAACCCATCATCCAGGTCATTGATGTACATGACAAATAACAGTGGACCCAACACAGACCCCTGAGGCACCCCACTAGTCACCTGCCTCCAACCTGACAAACAGCCATCCACCATTACTCTCCGCCATCTCCCATTAAGCCACTGTTGAATCCATCTTGCTACTCCACCATTAATACCCAACAATTGAATCATCTTAACCAACCTTCCATGCGGAACCTTATCAAAGGCCTTACTGAAGTCCATATAGACAACATCCACTGCTTTACCATCATCAATTTCCCTAGTAACCTCTTCGAAAAATTCAAGAAGATTAGTCAAACATGACCTTCCAGTCACAAATCAATGTTGACTGTTCCTAATCAGACCCTGCTTATCCAGATGCTTATATATATTATCTCTAAGTATCCTTTCCATTAATTTGCCCACCACTGACGTCAAGCTAAAAGGTCTATAATTGCTAGGTTTACTCTTAGAACCCTTGTTAAACAACGGAACAACTTGCGCAGTACTCAGTCCTCCGGCACTATTCCCGTTTCTAATGACATTTGGAATATGTATGTCATATCCCCTGCTATTTCTACACTAACTTCCCTCAATGTCCTAGGGAATATCCTGTCAGGACCTGGAGACTTATCCGTTTTCATATTTTTTAAAAGTGTCCGCACCTCCTCTTCTTTGAATCTCATAGTTTCCATTGCTACTCTGCTAGTTTCCCTTACCTCACATAATTCCATATCCTTCTCCTTGGTGAATACCGAAGAAAAGATATTGTTCAATATCTCCCCCATCTCTTTTGGCTCTGCAGATAGCTGTCCACTCTGACTCTCTAATGGGCCAATTTTATACCTTGTTATCCTTTTGCTATTAATATAGCTGTAGAAACCCTTTGGATTTACTTTCACCTTACTTACCAAAGCAACCTCATATCTTCTTTTAGCTTTTATAATTCATTTCTCAATAATTCTTTTTACATTCTTTATACTCCTCAAGCACCTCATTTACTCCATGCTGCCAATAATTATTGTAGATCTCTCTCTTTTTCCGAACCAAGTGTCCAATTTCCCTTGAACACCATGGCTCTTTCCATTTTTTACTATTTCCTTTCAACCGAACAAGGACATAAAGATTATTTACTTAAAATGTCACCTTTAAATGTCCTCCATTTCTCTTCTACATCCTTCCCATAAAACAACATGTCCCAATTCACTCCTTTTAAATCCTTTCGCATCTCCTCAAAGTTAGCCTTTCTCCAATCAAAAATCTCAACCCTAGTTCCAGTTCTGATCCTCTCCATAATTATATTGAAACTAATGGTATTGTGATCACTGGACCCGAAGTGCTCCCCAACGCATACCTACGCCACCTGCCCTGTCTCATTTCCTAACAGGATGTCCAGCACTGCCCCTTCTCTAGTAGGTACCTCTATGTATTGCTGCAAAAATCTATCCTGCACACATTTTACAAACTCCAAACCATCCAGCCCTTTTACAGAATGTGTTTCCAAGTCTATGTGTGAAAAATTGAAATCTCCCACAATCACTACTGTAAAGAAGTTAAGTCTGACTCACTTAACGTTTAATGATAACTCAGGTTAAACACGATCCAGCACTGACTGCACCCAGTCCGTCATCATGCTGGAACCAGGGAGGATCAAGAGAGAGAGAGAGTTCTTATACTTGATAACTAAGGCGTGGTCAGTAGTAGTGAAGTAGCTATATTATTGGTTGCATGCATAAACCATCTACATGTAAAGAAGTTAAGTCTGACTCACTTGTGGCTTTACTTAACGTTTAATGATAACTCAGGTTAAACACGTTCCAGCACTGACTGCACCCAGACCGTCATCATGCTGGAACCAGGGAGGATATATAGAGAGAGAGAGAGTTCTTATACTTGATAACTAAGGCTTGGTTAGTAGTAGTGAGGTAGCTATATTATTGGTTGCATGCATAAACCATCTAAAACTACCTTGTGCTTACTACTAATATGTGCTATCTCCTTACATATTTGCTCTTCCAATTCTCGCTCCCCATTTGGCGGTCTATAATACACGCCAATAAGTGTTCCTACACATTTCCCATTTCTCAGTTCCACCCAAATAGCCTCGCTAGACGAGCCCTCTAATCTATCCTGCCAAAGCACTGCTGTAATATCTTCCTTGACAAGCAATGCAACACCCCCACCTCTTGCTCCTCCAATTCTATCACCCCTGAAGCAACGAAATCCTGGAATATTTAGTTTCCAATCACAGCCCTCCTGCAACCATGTTTCACTGATCGCCACAACATCATACTTCCAGGTGTCAATCCAGGCTCTAAGCTCATCCACCTTTCTTACAATGCTCCTAGCATTAAAATAAACACATTTAAGAAACCCACCACCATTTATTCTCTGTTTATTATCTTTTTCTTCTTTCTCCCCTACATTTTGGGTCCGAGTGCTTCCCTTCTCTGCCTCCTGCCTCCCACATTTTTTACTAGCTTTCTCTATTTGAGTCCCTCTCCCTAACCGTTCTAGTTTAAAGTCTCCCCAGTAGCCTTTGGAAATCTCCCCGCCAGGATATTGGTCCCCCTCTGGTTCAAGTGCAACCCGTCCTATCTCTACAGGTCACACCTTCCCCAAAAGAGGTCCCAATGATACCTCTCGAAACTCCTATAAACCCCTCGAAACTCCACGAAACCCCTCGAAATACCTCTGAACACCTCGAAACAACTCTAAATCCCTCTAACCCTCTCGAAACCTCTTTAAAACTCACTAAACACCTCTAATCCACGATGAACCACTCTAAACCGCCCTAAACCCTGTAAACGCCTCTAAATTCCACTAAACCCATCAATAAACGGCTCTAAACCCCTCTAAACCCCTCTAAACTCCACTATACAGCCGTAAACCCCTGTAAAACCCTGTAAACCTCTCTAAATACCTCTTAACCCCTCCAAACACTTCGAAACCCCTCTATACACCTCTAAACACCTCGAACCCCATCTAAACACATCTAAACACTTCTGAACACATCTAAACCCTTCTAAACCCCTCTAAACGCCTCTAAACCCTTCCAAACACCTGTAAAGCTCAGGTAAACCACGTTGAACCACTGGAAACTCCTCTAAACACCTGTAACCCCTTCTAAACCCTTGTAAACACCTCTAAACGCCTGTAAACCCCTCTAAACCTCTGTAAACTCCTGTAAACCCCTATAAACCCCTCTAAACAAACGTACACCCTTGAAAACGCATCTAAACCCATGTACACCCATATAAACACCCGTAAACCTCTGTATACCACTGTAAGCCCCTGTAAACCCTTGTAAACATCTCTAAATCCGTTTGAAGCCCGGTGAACCCCCCAAACCCCATCTAAAGCACTGTAAACACCCTGTAAACCCCTCCAAACCACTACAACCACTCCCAACCATTCCAAACCCATCCAGACTCATCTAAACCCCTCTAAACCCCTGGAATTTTCAGGATGTGACAAGTAAAATGGATGAAGGGGTGCCAGTGGATGTAGTGTATCTACACTTTCATAAAGCCTTTGATAAGGTCCCGCACGGGAGACTGGTGACTAAAATTAAAGCACATGGTATTGGAGGTAGGCTGTTGACATGGATAGAAAATTGGTTGGCAGACCATAAGCAAAGAGTATGAGTGAATGGGTCCTTTTGAGAATGGCAGGCATTGGCGAGTGGAGTGCCGCAAGGCTCGGTGTTGGGCCGCAACTGTTTACCATATATATTAATGATTTGGAACAGGGAATTAGGAGCAACACTAGCAAGTTTGCGGATGACATAAAGCTGGGTGGCAGTGTGAACTGTGAAGAGGATGTTAGGAGGTTGCAGGGTGACCTGGACAGGTTGAGTGAGTGGGCAGATGCGTTGCAGATGCATTATAATATAGATAGGTAAATGTGAGGTTTTGCACTTTGGCGCAAAAACAAGGGGCAGATTATTATCTCAATGTGGTTACGTTAGGTAAGGTGGAGGTACAGCGAGACCTTGGTGTCCTTGTACACCGGTCACAGAAAGTTGGCGTGCAGGTACAGCAGGCTGTGAAGAAAGCTAATGGAATGTTGGCCTTCATAACAATAGGATTTCAGTATAGGAGTAAAGAGGTACTTCTTCCGTTATATATGGCTCTGATGTATTATGTACAGTTTTGATCTCCTAATTTGAGGAAGGACATCCCCGTGATTGAAGCAATGCAGCGTAGGTTCACGAGATAGAACCCTGGGATGGCGGGATTGTCATATGAGGAAAGATTGAAAAGACCAGACTTGTATTCACTGGAGTTGAGAAGGATGAGGGGGATCTAATAGAAACATATACAATTATAAAAGGACTGGAGAATTTAGATGCAGGAAAATGCTCCCAATGTTGGGCGACACCAGATCCAGGGGGGGCAGTTAGAATAAAGGGGAGGTCATTTAAGACTGAGATGAGAAAAAACGTTTTCACCCAGAGAGTTGTGAATTTATGGAATTCCCTGCCACAGAGATTTAAGAGAGAGTTAGATAGAGCTCTAAGGGCTAGTGGAATAAAGGGATATGGGGAGAAGGCATGCACGGGTTATTGATAGAGGACGATCTGCCATGATCACAATGAAGTACCGTATGGCTCATCCTGCGCCTATTTTCTATGTTTATATGTTTCTATTAAACGCTTCCAACCCGCTCTAAAACACTGTAAACCCAAACCCAACTAAACCCCCTGTAAACCTCTCTAAACACCTCTAAACCCCTCTAAATAGATATGTTACAGAACTTACCATCAGCGGCGCTGCAGTTCTGTCACTGGCCGTGTGCACGACTTTGCCACCTTTGAGAGGGGGGCGTGTTTAAAATGAAGTTTTCTCCAGCCTGTTGAAATCGATCCTTGTCAGGCTGTTTAGTTGCTGAAGAAAATTCGCTCCGACTGCCGTTTTATCAACTTTATTAAATATAGCGCTGGATAATTTAATAGTAATTAAAATCGTCTGCTAAATCCGTCAACGCCGACAACGGGACGGATCTCACGTACGGGACAAAGCAAGGTACGCCGTTTATCTTTAAATAGAAACGTGCTTCTTTGGATGCCTTGAGTGACTACGTGAAGAAGACCCGTCAGGGCGCCTGCACGTCATTACGTCAAACGCATTGGCGCGAACGGACGTGAGGAGCAGCGCACCTCTAGTGGAAATGTAGTTTTGAACTACAAGGTAAGAAAGAAAAATCAGAATCTTCCGGGTCCGTTTGCTGTGGGTCTGTGGGGATTATTTCCACAGGCGCCATGGAAAAAACGGGCAAGGGGAAGAGGCGAGCGGCAACGCCGGTGGAAAGTCGTGAGTTTGCGGTCGACGAAGAGCTGCCTCAAACCCCTGTACAGTCGCCGGCTGGGAGTGTAGCGATATGTGGACTTGGGTCTTAAAATAATACAGTCAGCGCCTGTCAGCGCCAGTGGGACGCAAGGCTAAGCTCGTCCATCCGGTCCACGGAGGATGAATCCTCCGTGGACCGTTTGAAAGCACCCTCATTGATGAAGCGCGTGCACAGGGTCAGCAGAGTTTTCCGATACAAGCGAAGACGGCAGCTGCCAGATGGTCTGCTCCTGGCAGTACGATTCGCTGCCCCGTCAGAGTCAGGAGAGCCACTGGGAGAAGGAATGGCCTCTACCATCAATTATTGTGTCTTCCATCAGCTCCAATAGCGTGCGATGGATGAAAATGCCAAAAAAGCACGAGACACCAAGGAACTGCGTATTGCTGAAAGTACTAGCAGTGAACAAAGATATAAGGGGTCAGATGGGCGACGGCATGTGAGCCTATGAAATAAAACTGCAGAGAATATTGAAGCTGCTGGGTTGAGGAACAACTGCATTTTTGCAAGAACAATGGATGGAGGCCAGGGATGGAGATGCATCAAGTGGCACTAGGGTTGCTATGTAGCGCCCACTTCGAGATGAATTGTTTCAGGAAGTATGCCATTCGGCCCACCATCAACCCCAAGTTGCAGCAACTCTGTAAAGCAATGTGCAGTCACTCAACTTACTCTTCAGAGAAAAAAACGTCACGAAACGTGGGAAAGAGTTGGATGATGATGCAAAAACAGCAAGGTTGATCAAAACATCGATGGTCGGCAAGTCTGTGAAGAGGAGGTATCCTTTCAGACATCATACGAAATCCTGGGCCTACAGCAGGAACAAGTCAACCATTGAAGCAGGGGCGAAGTTAGTGTCCTGCAGCGGGAACACGAAAAAGCGTGGGTTTTCCTGCCAGGAGCCAGGGACCACAAGTCACTTAGGTGACAAAGGAGGTAGGTGGACCTGGTTCTCATGGGAACATATTAAGGCAAAAACAGCCAAATATTTTAAGCGAATTACTTCAGATTCATTATTCTGAGTATTATTCAAAGGTGTCGAATTGATTCGATCCAAATAGTGATTTTCCATGCAGCATGTTCCTAGCAGAACACTCCAATTTCATAAAAAAATGTGATGGAGGTTCAAGCTGAATTTGAAAACTTGTCTATAAACAAGTAATTGAAAGGTTGGTTTGTCAAAACCACCAAATTGTGTTTACATTTTCTCGACCTAAAAAGGTGAGGAGTATTTTAGATCTGACAAGTCTTTAAAATTTTGTGAAGTATGGACACTTCAAAATGGAGACCTTGAGACTGCCAAACAACTTATTTCAAAATATGTTATATGGCAACTATAGGTCTGAAAGATGTATATTACTCGGTGTCTGTTCATTTGTAAGATTACAATATTTAAAATTTATGTGAATGAAACAATTATGGCAATTCAAAGTTTTGTCTAATGGGTTAACTTCAGTTCCTAGAATTTCACTAAATTGGTATAACCAATTGTTGGGGCTAATTAGAGTCCTAGGACAGATGTTGATGGCTTACCTGGATGATGTCCTAATTAGGACGCACAAGAGAATTAGTGAGATATCTCTCTCAATTGTTCAATCCACTTTTGAAAGTTTTAGGTTTAACTCATCCAGAGAAATCAAGGTTAACGCCACTTACAACAATTGATTATTTTAATTTCACAATTGATTCAATTGACATGGTAGTAATTTTACCCAGGTAAAGGGTAGAGCTGATTGATGGTTGCATTAAGCTATTGAAAAATCAACAATTTTCAATTAAGGCAGGTGGCCAGCTTGCTAGGAAAATTAGTGTTGTTTCCAGCAATACAATATGGGCCATTGCACTACCAGCAGCTACAGACGGCAAAAAGAAAAGGCACTAAGATGCATGGCGGCCATTTTTGATAGGCCATGCAGTTAAACAACAAATGCTGCTTTTGATTTGCATTGGTAAATTTAACATGTCTCCAGTAGTTCGGGCAAGATACTGATTGAATAGCCTTCCATGGTCTTACAGACTGATGTCAGTGCACTAGGTTTGGTGCCACTGAAATGGTATCCATCTGTGGACAGATGGAATATGGAAGAGGCAATATTTTTGCAGACATGGAAAATCGACGTTTTACAGCTGTTGGAAGGCTTATGAGCTCCAAGCTTGTTGTTGATACAACTAATCTGCATGTTCAGCTTCAAATGGCAATGGCATGTATTAATTGTATTGGTGGAATTAAGTTGGAGTCATGTGACAAATTGGCTAATTAAATCTGGACTTGGTGTGTTGGCAAATATTTGGTTTCAGCTATTTATGTACCAGGTAGATTCAGTATAGTAGTCAGATTTGGGAAGCCAGATACGACTTATTTCCATCCAGACTCAATCACCAGTTACATAGGTATGTGTTATGGGAACTACATCTGGAGACAGTAGCGATTGATGCTTTCTCGCTACATTAGGATGGTATGTTTTATATGCATAAACCGGTGTCTCATAAACCGGTGTCTGCTTAAAATAAAGCAGGATGCTGCCTCTGGGGTACTGGTGGTACAGGACTGATCTACGTAGCCATGGTTCCCTTTGATATTGGAATTAATGATACAGTTTCTGATAAAGGATCCCAAAAGAAGGGAGTTACTGGTGTATCCGATAATTGGAGAGTAACATCCATTATATGCCTGTATGGATCTGTTAATTTGCAAGTTTTAAAAAGAGGATTGTCTGGGCATACTGTGGACATGCTTACAGCAGTCTGGCGGAAGATCACTCAAAAGCAGTACATTTGTGAATCTGAGGTTGTGACTCTGTAAATGCTGCTTTCCCATTATGTAAAGAATGGTAAGAATGTCTGTATACAAAAGAATATTGAATGTGGTACGGCATATGTCTCAACTGTCATAGGTTTTCTCGACACTCTATTATGAGGGGTTGAGTTATAGTGCGATTTATTCAGCCAGAAGTACATTGTCCTCGTTTTTTATTGATGGAGTCGGAAACACATCCTGTTGAGTCTCGTTCTTTCATTCCAGATTAATGAAAGGAATTTTAATTCCAGACCTTCTAAACCAAGTATCGCAATTTGGTATATAGTTTAAGCTACTTCATCAATGGACTCTTGGTACTATTCTGATTTTGGTCAAATTCAGCATGAAGGTAGTCATGCTTATGGCACTTGTAACAAGCACAGAGAGTGCAGACATTACAAAAGTTACAGATACACAGGCTGGAAGTACCTCAGGTTTATGTTATGTTTTACATTTATCACCTACTCAAAGGAAGTACGGTCAGATTTGACAGGATTCAAGAGTGTTTTATTATCATATTCCATGGATCAATGTCTATGTGTTAAGACATATTTGTTGCAATACATTGAGGCTACAAAGGTCTTATGAAATATGAAAACAAGATTGTTTATCATTCACGAAAAACCATACAAGATAGTGTCAGTTCAGAATATTTCAAGCTGGTTAAAACAAGTCTTGGTTGCTGCAGCTGTGAACAGTGATGTTTTACATCCCATTCGATTTAGCAGGAACATCGGCGGCCAAGTCGAAGGACGTCCCGTTGACCATATTTTCGCAGCCGCCGGGTGATCTAATAAGTTGGTGTTTCAACACTTTTTCCTCCGGCCTATTGCCAATACGGGGCTGTTTGCAGATACTATATTAAGTTATGCTTACATTCCCCTGAGTTAAAAGGGATACTGTTAATTCTATTATTCAAATAAATGAATTACTGCATTTTTTCATGCAAATGTCATTAATGCATTATTGATTATTTCTCGTTCCGAGTCAATCAATGCAGTGAGAAGCCGGGATTTGAATCTGCGGCATGAAATCACAAACCGTTAAAGTCTTCACGTAGTCACTCACGGGACTCCGAAGTAAAATATTAAGATTAAACGAGAACTTACCAGTTTGAAGTTAAATCTTTATGTTATGAGGAGTTATGTTGGTGATTACGTGCCCACCACGCCCAACCCTCTTTCATAAAGGTCAGCTGGAAGTTCTAAAATGTACTCGTTTTTACTATGTTACTATGTTAATTCGTTATTGGTGTTTTGTGATTTCACACCGCTGCTCTGAAGATTGAAGCGCAATCGCCCTGACGGGTCTTCTTCACGTAATCACCAACGTAACTCCTCATAAAATAAAGATCAAACTTCAAACTGGTAAGTTCTCGTTTAATCATACGATTTAGGCCCCATACGAACCGGCAGTGTTTTTCCTGCCGATATGGGGTTTAAATTCACCGCAAATGCAACGTTCCAAACGATCGTGTTCCACAAAATCTCACTCGCAAGAGGATTTAAATGGCCATTAATTTACGGGAATTAAACACTGAATTCCTTCCATTTGGCCTATAAATTCATGACAATGAAATTTAAAAATCATGTTATATTGTGAATTCGTGTGTGAATGTTATTTGGACAGGCTATTTAAAAATGTTAACCTTTTCTGAAGAGATGGATAGAGGTTTAGCTCTAGTAATTGAATTTAGTAATTAGCTACAATTAGGTAACTAACTAATTATATGCTTTAATTCCAGGTCATCCAAGTAAGATAGTTTCATATTTGTTTCATAATGCTTCAATCTATAATTTCATTCAGTTCTCTTAATTTGTAAGAATGTTATGGGCTTTTGACTGTCCTTGATCACAGCTTTTGAGTTCTGTCAATGGAAAAGCAATAGGGAATAAGATGCTAATTTCCGAGTATGAAAATGGCCATAAATGTTTTAATACTGAAGATATGAAAGTGAATTAGGAGTCAAATTAAACTTATTTTTATGCTTTATCTGATGGGATAAATTGCAGACTTGATTTTTAAAATCTCAAAATGTTGTAACATTGCTACTCTAAACCCTTCTAAACCCCCTCTAAAGCACTGTAAACCCATCAAAACCACTCAAACCCGTCTAAACCCTCTGCAAACCCATGTAGATTTAGATTTAGATTTAGATTTATTTCTTGTCATTTGAACCTTAAAGAGGCTCAAACGAAACTCCGTTTCCACAGCCATACAAACAAAACAATTCCTACACGACACACAAACAATTCAATTTACAGAAAAAACATCCATCACGGTGAATCTCCTCCTCATTGTGATGGAAGGCAAAGTCTTTTCTATCCCCTGCACCATTTTCCTCCCGATGTTGAAGCCCCAGGCGGGCAATGTTAAGTCCCACGGCCGTTGAGGCCGCGCCGGGCGATGTACGGCCCCGCTCCGGGTCCAAAAGTCACAAAGTTGGAGCCCCCGGCGGGCGCTGTAATGTCCCGCGTCCATTAAAGCCGCGCCGGACGATTTACGGCCCCGCTCCGGGTCGTTCCAACCCCGCGACACGGGCGGGAGAAGTTGCGTTGCGGGAGCTCCGGAAAGCGGTCTCTCACCCGGACCCGCGAGCTCCCGATATCATAGTCCACAGGTCTGCAGCTGGAGCTCCGGAGTCGGGCCGCAGCAGCGAGCCACCACCGCTCCTCACGCTCCGAGGCCGGCCAGCCCCACGATGGTAAGTCCGCAGTTCCGCAGGCTCCGCGACTGGAGCCCCCAGGTCGTTCCGGTCGGAGGCCTCTCCACGGAGCTAGGCCCCAACGACAATGGAGACCCGACAGGGAAAAGGTCGGGTCTCCCGTACAGGGAAGAGATTTTTTAAAGTTTCCCCCGCCCCCCACATATACACAGTTAAAAACAGTATAAAAAACACAAACAACTACATTTAACTAGACAAAAATAAAAAAAGAAGACAGACAGGCTGTAGAGGCCGCTGTAGTAATCCGCGCCGCCGCCCTAAGCTATGTAACCTTCCTGTAAGCACCTCTAAACCCTGTAAACCCTCCAAACCCTTTCAAACACGCTCTAAACCCATCTAGTCCCATCTAAACCCCTCTAAACCCATCTAAACGACCTTTAAACCCATCCAACACACTCAAAATCCCTCAAAAACCCTCTAACCCTCTCCAAACCACTCTAAACGCCTCCAAGCCCCTCTAACCCCCCCAGACCCCTCCAATCCCCTCAAAATCCCTCCAAACCCATGTAAACCCCTCCAAACCACTCCAAACATCTCCAAACCCACCTACACCCCACCAAACCTCACCAAACCCCTCCAAGAAACTCCACCCCCTTCTAAACCCCTCCAACCCCTTCTAAACTCCTCCAAACACCTCCAACCCCCTCTAAACCCCTCTCAACCACACTAAGCACCTCTGAACCGCTCCACACCCTTCTAAACCCCTCCAGAAACCTCCAAATCCCTCTAAACCCCTAAAAACACTCTAAGCACCTCTAAATCCCTCCAATCCCCTCCATATCCCTCCAAACCCACGTAAACCACTTGAAACCACTCCAAACCTCTCTAAACCCACCTAAACCCCTGCAAAACCCTCTAAACCCTTCCAAACCCCATATAAACCCATCTAAACCCCTTTAAACCCATCCAAACCCACTCCAAACCCCTCTAAACCGCTCTAAACCACTCTAAACCTCTCCAAACACCACGCACCCCTTCGTAATACCTCTAAACCCCTCGAAACACCACTAAACCCCTCGAAAACTCTCGAACCCCCTTTAAATCCCTTTACATCGCGCTAAACACCTCTAATCCACGATAAACACCTTTAAACCCGTCTAAACCCCTGTTAACCCTCTAAACCCCTCTAAACCCAACTAAACCGCTCTAAACCCTTCTAAACCCCTCTAAACCCATCTAAACCCCTCTAAACCCATCGAAACCCCGCTAAACACCGCGAAACCCTTCTAAACCCCTCTGAACACATCTAAACCTCTCTAATCCCCTCAAATGTCCAGACGTAGTAACAGCTTCGCACAGGAAGGAGATGCAGATGCTGCTTTGAACCGAACAAAAAGCTGGAGTAACCCAGCGTGACAGACAGCATCTGTGGAGAAAAAGGTCTCGAAAAGGAGCTGTGCGAGTCCGCACTGACCAGCGATCCCCACACATTATCGATGTCCGACACACACTGGGGACAATTTACATATAAACCTGTATAGCTACAAGCCTGCGCGAGAAATCTTGTAGACAATGTGTGAGGCAGGAGGCAGAGAAGGAAAGCACTCAGACCCAACATGTAGGGGGGAAAGAAGAAAACCATAATAAACAGAGAATAAGTGGTGGTGGTGTTCTTAAATGGGTGAGCAGAGAAACAAAGGGGTGTAAAATGCGGGCGGAAGTAATAGGTAGCAAGGTGAAAAGTAAAAGTGGCAGGCAGACAAATCCAGGGCAAAAAACAAAAAGGGCCACTTTTCAACATAATTGTATAAGGGGTAAGAGTGTTGTAAAAACAAGCCTGAAGGCTTTGTGTCTCAATGCAAGGAGCATTCGTAATAAGGTGGATGAGTTGAACGTGCAGATAGCAATTAATGATTATGATATAGTTGGGATCACGGAGACATGGCTCCAGGGTGACCAAGGCTGGGAGCTGAACATCCAGGGATATTCAATATTCAGGAGGGATAGAGAGAAAGGAAAAGGAGGTGGGTAGCGTTGCTGGTTAGAGAGGAGATTAACGCAATGGAAAGGAAGTATATTAGCTTGGAGGATGTGGAATCGATATGGGTAGAGCTCCGAAACACTAAGGGCCAGAAAACGCTAGTGGTTGTTGTGTACAGGCCACCTAACAGTAGTAGTGAAGTTGGGGATGCCATCAATCAGGAAATTAGAAATGCGTGCAACAAAAGTCAAACAGTTATAATGGGTGACTTCAATCTACATATAGATTGGGTGAATCAAATTGGCAGGGGTGCTGAGGAAGATGATTTCTTGGAATGTATGCGGGATAGTTTTCTAAACAAACGGGTAGAGGAACCAACGAGAGAGCAGGCTATTGTAGACTGAGTATTGAGTAATGAGGAAGGGTTAGTTAGCAGTCTTGTTTTGCGTGGCCCCTTGAGCAAGGGTGACCATAATATGGTTGAGTTCTTCATTAGGATGGAGAGTGACATTGTTAATTCAGAAACAAAGGTTCTGAACTTAAAGAAAGGTAACTTTGAGGGTATGAAACGTGAATTGGCCAAGATTGACTGGCAATTGATTCTTAAAGGGTTGACGGTGGATATGCAATGTAAGGCATTTAAAGACTGCATGGATGAACTACAAAAAATGTTCATCCCAATTTGGCAAAAGAATAAATCAGGGAAGGTAGTGCATCCGTGGATAACAAGGGAAATCAGGGAAGGTAGTGCATCCGTGGATAACAAGGGAAATCAGGGAGAGTATCAAAACAAAAGATGAAGCCTACAAATTTGCCAGAAAAAGCAGCCTACCAGAGGACTGGGAGAAATTTAGAGTCCAGCAGAGGAGGACAAAGGGCTTAATTAGGAAAGGGAAAATAGATTATGAAAGAAAACTGACAGGGAACATAAAAACTGACTGCAAACGTTTTTATAGATATTTGAAGAGAAAGAGATTAGTTAAAACAAATGTAGGTCCCTTGCAGTCAGAAAACACTGAATTGATCATGGGGAACAAGGACATGGCAGACGATTTGAATAACTACTTTGGTTCTGTCTTCACTAGGGAAGACATAAATAATCTGCCGGAAATAGCAGGGGACCGCGGGTCAAATGAGACAGAGGAACTGAGTGAAATCCAGGTTAGCCGGGAAGTGGTGTTAGGTAAATTGAATGGATTAAAGGCCGATTAATCCCCAGGGCCAGATAGGCTGCATCCCAGAGTACTTAAGGAAGTAGCCCCAGAAATAGTGGATGCATTAGTGATAATTTTTCAAAACTCCTTAGATTCTGGAGTAGTTCCTGAGGATTGGAGGGTAGCTAATGTAACCCTCCTTTTTAAAAAGGGAGGGAGAGAGAAAACGGGTAATTACAGACCAGTTAGTCTAACATTGGTAGTGGGGATACTGCTAGTCAGTTATTAAAGATGGGATAGCAGCACATTTGGAAAGTGGTGAAATCATTGGACAAAGTCAGCATGGATTTACGAAAGGTAAATCATGTCTGACGAATCTTATAGAATTTTTCGAGGATGTAACTAGTAGAGTGGATAAGGGAGAACCAGTGGATGTGTTATATCTGGACTTTCAGAAGGCTTTCGACAAGGTCCCACATAAGAGATTTGTATACAAACTTAAAGTACACGGTATTGGGGGTTCAGTGTTGATGTGGATAGAGAACTGGCTGGCAATCAGGAAGCAAAGAGTAGGAGTAAACGGGTCCTTTTCAGAATGGCAAGCAGTGACTAGTGGGGTATCGCAAGGCTCAGTGCTGGGACCCCAGCTATTTACAATATATATTAATGATTTGGACGAGGGAATTGAATGCAACATCTCCAAGTTTGCGGATGACACGAAGCTGGGGGGCAGTGTTAGCTGTGAGGAGGATGCTAGGAGGCTGCAAGGTGACTTGGACAGGTTGGGTGAGAGGGCAAATGCATGGCAGATGCAGTATAATACGGATAAATGTGAGGTTATCCACTTTGGTGGCAAAAACAGGAAAGTAGACTATTATCTAAATGGGGGTCGATTAGGAAAAGGGGAGATGTAACGAGACCTGGGTGTCATGGTACACCAGTCATTGAAAGTAGGCATGCAGGTGCAGCAGGCAGTGGAGAAAGCGAATGGTATGTTAGCGTTCATAGCAAAATGATTTGGGTATAGGAGCAGGGAGGTTCTACTGCAGTTGTATAGGGTCTTGGTGAGACCACACCTGGAGTATTGCGTACAGTTTTGGTCTCCAAATCTGAGGAAAGACATTCTTGCCATAGAGGGAGTACAGAGAAGGTTCACCAGATTGATTCCTGGGATGTCAGGACTTTCATATGAAGAAAGACTGGATAGACTCGGCTTGTATTCGCTAGAATTTAGAAGATTGAGGGGGGACAGGCTTGATGCAGGAAGATTTTCCCGATGTTGGGGAAGTCCAGGACAAGGGGTCACAGGTTAAGGATTAAAGGGAAATCGTTTAGGACCGAGATCAGAAAAACATTTTCCACACAGAGAGTGGTGAATCTCTGGAACTCTCTGCCACAGAAGGTAGTTGAGGCCAGTTCATTGGCTATATTTAAGAGGGAGTTAGATGTGGCCCTTGTGGCTAAAGGGATCAGGGGGTATGGAGAGAAAGCAGGTACAGGATACTGAGTTGGATGATCAGCCATGATCATATTGAATGGCGGTGCAGGCTCGAAGGGCCGAATGGCCTACTCCTGCACCTTTTTTCTATGTTCTATGTTTCTATGTCCTCGGAGTTTGGAGGAAACCGAAGATGTCGGAGAAATTCCACGCCGTCAGGGAGAGAACGTACAAACTCCGTACAGACTGCACCCTTAGTCGGGATTGAACCCGCATCTCTGGCGTGTAAGCACAACACTACTGCTGTGCCACCGTGCTGGATAGCTTGAGCTCAGAAACGCAGATATAAAATATGTGGTCACAAAAATCTGGAGTAACAGCGGGGCAGGCAGCATCTCTGGTGAAAATCCACGCGGTCACGGGGAGAACGTACAAACCGTGCCGACGGCGGCCGTGGTCGGAATTGAACCCGGGTCTCTGAACCTGTGAGGCAGCAACTCTACCGCTGCGCTACTGTTTACTGGCGCCCTTCCCTAATTACTCATTTACTGGTGCCATCCCCTAAATCCCCATTTACTGGTTTCCTCCCCTAATTCACCATTTAATGTTGCGCTCCCCTAATACCCCATTTATTAGTGCCCTCCCCTAATTTTCCATTTACTGAGGCTCGCTCTATTCGCACCAGTCTCGCAGCTTGTGCGCCCGGCTCGTAGTGGTCGGGTGATGTTCGCACCTTTTGCAGCAGTCTCGCACTTTTCATACCAGGCTCGCACATTTAGTACCAGGCTTGCACTTTTCGCACCAGCTCGTACTTTTCGGACCAGGCTGTCATTTTGCGCTGACGACTCGTACTTTTCGCACCAGTCTCGCACTTTTCGCACCAGAAACGCAATTTCCGCACAAGGCCCGCGGTATTCGCACCAGGCTCCCACTTTTCGCAGCAGGCTCCCACTTTCCGCAGTAGGCTCGCACTTTTCGCACCAGGCTCGCACCGTTTGCGCCAGTGTTACAGTTTTCGCACCAGGGTCGCACTTTTTACCATGGGTTGTGTTTACCAGGGGAAGTGTTTGCCAAGGGACGTGTTTAACAAAGGTCGTATTCCCAAGGGTCGTTTTCTCATAGATCGTGTTTGGCAATGTTCATGTTTACCAAACTTTCCGCCTAACAACGGTTGTGTCTACGAAGGTTTCTATTCTACTATGGTGTAATACCCACCGAGGATGGTGTTCACCAAGGGTTGCGTCTACCAATGGTGGTGTTTAGCATGCGTTATATTTACCAAGGGTCGTGTGTAACAAGGGTCGTGTTTGCTAAGGGTGTTTTTTACCACGGGTCGTGTTTGCCAAGGCTCATGTTTACCAAGCGCTGTGCCTACAAAGATTGTCTACCAACTATGGTGTGTACCAAGGGCTGTGTCTACCAAAGGTTGTGTCGACCAGTGGCTCTGTCTTCCAATGGTAGTGTCTACCAAGTGTTGTGTCTACCAAGGGGTTTGCTTACCAAGGGATGTGTTTACCCAAGGCTGTGTTTACCAATGGTTGTGTCTAACGAAGGTTATGTCTACCAAGCTTTGTTTCGACCAGGTTTTGTTAATACCAAGGGTTGTGTCTCCTAAGGGTTGTGACTACAAAGGGTTGTGTCTATCTCGCGAGTCTGGTGCGAAATGTGCGAGCCTGGAGCGAAAACTGCAATCCTGGTGCGAAAACTGGGAGCCTAGCGCAAAAACTGCGAGCGCGGTGCGAAAAGTGCGATCCCGCTGCGAAATGAGCGAGCTTGTTTAAGAAGAATTTCAACTGCTGCCTTCTGAACGCTTATCACGTCTCCAGTTTTGAACATCAACTAATCATAGTTGGTCTAATCTGTCCGCTTTTAATTGTTCTTGTGTATCGCCCACCAAAGATGCATAAGGACATTATCTCACAATTTGCTGATCTTATTGGTAGCTTGTTGCCCAAATTTGATCAGGTCCTGATTCTTGGTGACTTTAACATTCATGTTTGCTGTCCCACGAAGCCTCTTGTGAGTGAATTTATGAACCTGGTTGAGTCCTTCAATCTCTCTCTACTCACCACTGGACCCACGCACAAGCTTGGCCATACACTAGCACTAGTGCTTTCGTCTGGTTTCCCAACTTGTAACACGGATATTATTGATGCCTGCCTGTCTGATCATAGTGCTATTATATTCGATATATCTCTGCCTTTCTCTCCCTCAAAATCCCATCTCCCTGCTCGCTACTCCCGCTACGTTAACTCCACGATGGCCAGTAAGTTCTCTGAGGCTCTCATAGCCGCCCCCGACATCTGCACTATTGAGGCGTCCACCCCCCATCTCAGTACAGACGACCTAATTTCTCTATTCAATAATACCTGCTCTTGCGTCCTCGATTCTGTTGCTCCTCTTGAAATGAAAAAAACTAAGTCTAAAGGCGAGCCGTGGCTCAATGATACCACCAGAGCCCTAAGAAGACAATGCAGAAAATCAGAACGGAAGTACAAATCTGATAATCTTCAAATTTCCTTTGAACTCCTGAAAAACAATCTTCACAAATACCAGGAAGCAGTAATATCTGCAAGAACTAAATACTTTTCCACCCTTATCTCCAAAAACGCGCAAAATTCAAAGGTCCTTTTTAGCACCATCACCTCCATCATTTGTCATGCCACCAGCACCAGCTTAACTAGGTCCCCTGCTAAGTGCTAGGGATTGACCACATTTTTCACCAGCATGGTAAAGAACATAAGAACGAATACTTCCCCTCCCACCCGTGACCTGGCTGTCTCATTGGTCTGCTCTTCAAAATTAGACTGTTTCCAACCCGTTACTCTACCCTGCCTTGTAAAACTGATCACCACCATGAAACCTCCTACCTGCCCCCTCGACACTGTCCCCTCTGCCCTCCTAAAGGACGTCATTACAACAGCTGGTCCCAGCATCCTTGCCATCCTAAACAGCTCTCTGGCCACTGGCACTGTACCTACCTGCTTCAAGCATGCGGTGGTCCAACCACTCCTCACAAAATCTAACCTCGACCCCACCTTGCCAAGCAACTACATACCCATTTCTAAACTGCCTTTCCTCTCAAAAGCCATAGAAACGGTAATTTTAAGTCAACTTATACCTTACCTTCACTAAAACACTATCTTGGAAACTTTCCAATCAGGCTTCAGGGCTCACCATGGCACAGAGTCTGCCTTGTTGAAGGTACACAATTACCTACTTCTGTCCGTTGACTCCGGCAAATGTGCAATTCTGCTCCTTCTTGACCTCAGCGCAGCATTTGATACTGTCGACCACACCATCTTAATTGACCGTCTCCGGTATGGGGTTGGTATTGAAGGCACTGCCTTGAGCTCGTTCATCTCCTACCTCAAAGGTAGGAGTTTCTCGACTAACATAGGCAACTCTTTCTCCTCCCCAGCTAATCTCTGCTGTGGAGTTCCACAAGGTTTCATCCTTGGCCCCATTCACTTCTCCCTGTATATGCTCCCCTTAGGCCAAGTCATTGAAATGCCCGGCATTTCCTTCCATTGCTACGCAGACGATACACAACTCTATCTTCCCCTGAAGCCCAAAAACCAATCAAATCTGCTTAACCTTACCCGCTGCCTCGAGGATATAAAGTGTTGGATGGCCCAGAACTTCCTCCAACTAAACGAGAGTAAGTCTGAGGTCATCCTTCTCGGCCCCTCGGACTCAATCAAAATGATAGCAGGCAGCCTTGGAAGCCTTACACCACTACTCAAACATCACGTCAAAAACCTTGTGGTGATATTTGACTCAGCACTGAAATTTGACAAACAAGTCAATGCCGTGGTAAAAGCTAGCTTCTTTCAGCTTCGGACGATAGCTAAAATAAAACAATTCCTCCAGTTTGATGACCTCGAAAAGATCATTCACTCATTCATCTCCTAACGCCTAGATTACGGCAACTCCCTTTACACTGGCATCAGACAATCTTCACTGTCCCGCCTGTAACCGGTCAGAAACGCCGTAGCGAGACTCCTGACGGGCACCCGAAAAATGAACCACATCACCCCGATCCTGGCCTCTCTCCACTGGCTCCCTGTGCGGTTCCGTATAAACTTCAAGATCCTCCTCCATGTCTACAAAGCCCTCAATGGGCTTGCCCCACCTTCATAAAAAGTCTTCTCACCCACCACTCCACCTCCAGGCCCCTCAGATCGGCCGACTTGGGGTTGCTGAATTTCCCACGGTCTAGGCATAAGCTCCGGAGCGACCGCGCCTTTGCGGTTGCAGCCCCTAGACTGTGGAACAGCATCCCATTTCCTATCAGAACTGCCCCCTCCATCGACTCTTTTAAGTCAAGACTAAAAACGTATCTATACTCCCAAGCCTTTCCCGACGTCTTCTGAGTGAGGGCTACGTGTATATATGTATGTAGTTTGTTTTGTTTACACTATTCTTACAACAAATGTAAAGCACTTTTGCAAACGAGAGTTGTTTTTTAAATGTGCTATATAAATAAATGTGACTTGACTTGACTTGAATTGACTGTTACGAAAAGTGTGATCCTGGTGCGAAAAGTGCGAGCCTGGCGTAAAAACTACGAGACTGGTGCGAAACGTGCGGGTCTGGTGCGAAAAGAGCTAGCATGCTGCGAAAACTGAGATCCTGGTGCGAAAATTGTGATCCTTGCGGAGAAACTGCGAGCCTGGTGCGAAAGATGCGAGCCTGGTGAGAACGCTTCGCGCCTAGTGCTAAAAGTTAGAGCCTGGTATGAAAAGTGCGAGCCTTGTGCGAAAGGTGCGAGCTTGGTGCGAAAGGTGCGAGTCTGGTACGAAAAGTGCGTGCCGCCAGGGAAAAATGCTAGCCTGGTTCGAAAAGTGCGAGCCGGCTGCGAAAAAAGCGAGCTTGGTGCGAACACTGCAATCCGGGTGCGAAAACTGAGAGCCTGGCGCAAAAACTGCGAGCCTGGTGCGAAAAGTGCGAGCCTGCTGCGAAAAGTGGGAGCCTGGTAGCGAAAACTGCGAGCCTTCTGCGGAAATAGCGAGACTTGTGCGAAAAGTGCGTACCTGCTGCGAAAGGAGCGAGTCTGGTGCGAAAACTGCAATCCTGGTGCGAAAACTGCGAGCGTGGAGTAAAAAAGTGCGAGCCGCGTGCGAAAAGTGCGAACCGAGTGCGAAAAGTGCGAGCCTGGTGCGAAAGGTACAAGCCGTCTGCGAAAAATGCCGGTCTGGTCCGAAAAGTGCGAGCCTGCTGCAAAAGCTGCGAACCTCGTCCGCAAATACTAGCCGGGAGCACAAGCTGCGAGGCTGGTGCGAAAAGAGCGAGCCTCAGTAAATGGGGAATTAGGGGAGGGCACTAATAAATGGGGATTTATGGGAGCGCAACATTAAATGGTGCATTAGGAGAGGGCACCAGTAAATGGGGATTTAGGGAATGGCACAAGTAAATGGGAAATTAGGGGCATGCGCCAGTAAACAGTAGGGCAGCGGTAGTTGCTGCCTCACAGATTCAGAGACCCGGGTTCGATTCCGGCCTCGGCCGCCGTCTGCACGGTTTGTACTTTCTCCCCGTGACCGCGTGGATTTTCTACAGAGATGCTGCCTGCCCCACTGTTACTCCTGATTTTTGTGACCACATATGTTATATCTGCGTTGCTGAGCTCAAGCTATCCAGCACGGTGGCACAGCGGTAGAGTTGCTGCCTTACAGGGCCAGAGACGCGGGTTCAATCCCGACCAAGGGTGCTGTCTGCACGGAGTTTGTACGTTCTCCCCCTGACCGCGTGGATTTTCCCCGACATCTTCTGTTTCCTCCCACACTTCAAAGACGCGCAGGCTTGTAGATATACAGGTTTAAATGTAAATTGTCCCCAGTGTGTATCGGACATCGATAATGTGTGGGGATCGCTGGTCAGGGCGGACTCGCACAGCTCCTTTTCGAGACCCTTTTCTCCACAGATGCTGTCTGTCACGCTGGGTTACTCTAGCTGTTTGTGTATATCTTCGGTTGAAAGCAGCATCTGCATCTCCTTCCTGTGCGAAGCTGTTCTTAAGTCTGAACATTTGAGTGGTTTGGAGGGGGATTTGAAGGGGTCTAGAGGTGTTAAGATGGGTTTAGAAGTGGATAAGAGGGGGTTAGAGGGGTTTTGGTGGGTTTATAGGGGTTTAGAGGGGGGTTCAGATAGTTTTAGAGCGAGTTAGAAGGGTTTTGAGGGGGTTTCGAATGGCTTAGAAGGGTCTAGAGGGGTTTCCATGAGTTTCAAGGGGGTTAGAGGCTTTTAGACGGGGTTAAATGGGTTTACTTGGGATTAGAGAGCTTTAGAGGAGTTTAGAGCGGTTTAGAGGGCTTTAGATGGGTTTAGAGTGGTTTAGACTTGTTGAGACTGGTTAGAGAGGTTTAGAGAGGTTTAGAGGGGTTTGGAGGGATTTAGAGGGGTTTAGAGGTGTTTACAGGGCTTTGGATGGGTTTAGAGCGGTTTAGAGGGGTTTAGAGGGGTTTGACGGAATTAAACGTGTTTGTAGAGGTTTAGAGGTGTTTCGAGGTGTTTAGATGGGTTTTGGGGGGTTTAGAGCGGTTTAGAGGGATTTAGAGGGGTTTAGAGGATTTGGATGGGCTGAGAGCGGCTTAGAGGTGTTTAGAGGGGCTTAGAGGGGTTTAGAGGGGCTTAGAGGGGTTTACCGGTGTTTAGAGGGGTTTAGAGGTGTTGAGAGCGGTTTAATCAATCAATCAATCAATCCGTTTTATTCGTCACTTGCACATAAAGTGAATTTGCCAGCAGCAGTACAATGAAAAACCGACACACAGAAACACAATGAAAATTTAACATAAACATCCACCACAGCATTCATCACTGTGGAGGAAGGCGCAACAATTGGCCACTCCTCCTCCATTTCCCCCGTGGGAGGGACCACAACCCTCCGCAGTCGCCGCTGCGGGCGTCCAGATGTGTAGACAAGATAAAGTCCAGGTAAGTCCTGAATCGGTGCTTCCCTACCGGAGACCGCTGCTTCAGGTTTGTGTAGGACGCAGGCCGGCGGTCGAAGATCTAAAGTCCCGGCCGCGCCGCAGCCAGAAGCACAGCAGACCGCAGGGCCGACAGTCGGAGCACCTCTCCAGGGATCCCCGGCGAGGGACCCCGCTCCTGATGATAAGTCTACGCCGCGCCTGCGGTAGAAGTTGGCCGCGGGCCGGCGGTCGGCGCTCTTCCCCTCCCGGGTCCCCAACGAGGGATCCCGGGCAGCGGACCCTGCGCCAGCTGGATCTCCGCAGACCGCGGCTTCAGGCTGCCGCGAGCCAGCGAACGGAGCGCTCCCCTCCGGTGACCCCGGCGTGGGCACAACCGCTCCGCGACGAAAGAGTCCTCGCTGCGCCCGCGGCGGAAGCCCCGGGCGTGTCTCAGGGAAAGGCGGCACCGATCCTCGATGTAAGGCCACGGGGTGAGGAGACTTGGCACAAGTCGCCTCTCCATGCAGGGTTTCCCCCTCACCCTCCCCCCACACACACACACCACCCCCACACAAGACACACAAAGAAACATTAAATACATACATTAGGAAATACGAAAAAAAAACATGTAGAAAGAACTAACACGCTGCTGGCAGGGCTGGCGGTTTGCAGCGCACCCACCGACCTGTGTTTAGAGTGGTTTAAAGGGTTTAGAGCGGTTTAGCGGGGTTTAAATGGGTTTAGAGGAAGTTAGAGTGATTTCGAGAGGTTTAGAGGCGTTTAGAGGGGTTTAGAAGGTTTTGGAGGGGGTTAAAGTGGTTTAGAGGGGTTTGGAGGGCTTTAGAGTTGTTTGGAGAGCTTTAGAGGGTTGTTGAGGGGTTTAGAGGGCTTTAGAGGTTTGGAGGGGTTTAGCGTGGTTTAGAGGGCTATAGTGGGGTTTGAGAGGTTTAGAGGTCTTTAGAGGGGTTTAGGTGTTTAGAGTGGTTTGGAGGGTTTAGATGGATTTACCGGGGTTTAGAGGGATTTAGATAGTTCAGAGGGATTTAGAGTGGAGTAAGAAGCAACCGGGGCTGAATAGAGAAGTTAGGGATGGATTACAATTAAATGAAAAGATGTATAACACAGCAAAGAGTAGCCGGAAGCCAAAGGATTGGGTAACTTTCATAGGACAACAGACCGAAACACACCGGGAAAAAAGGCTGAAAAGATGAAGTACGAAGGGAAGCTGCCCAGAAATATAAAGTAGGACAGTAAAAGCTTCTTTAGATATGTTAAGGGAAAGAGAGTAGCAAAGTATCTTAAAGGCAGACACGAGTGAAATTATTGTGGGTAACAAGGAAATGGCAGAAGAGTTGAACAGGTACTTCGGATCTGTCTTCACTGAGAAAGACACAAACAATCTCCCAGATGTACCGGAAGACAGAGGATCTAAGGGGGTAAAGGAAATGAAAGCCATTTTCATTAGGCGATAAATAGTATTGGGTAGGATAATGGGACTGAAGGATGATAAATCCCCCTGGGCCTGATGGTCTGCATCCCAGGGTCCTCAGGGAGGTACCTCTAGAAATAGTGGACGCATTGGTGATTATTTTCCAATGTTCGATCGATTCAGGATCATTTCCTGTGGATTGGAGGATAGCAAACGTTATCCCATTTTTCAAGAAAGGAGCGAGAGACAAAACGGGAAATTGCAGACCAGTTAGCCTGACTTCGGTGGTGGGAAAGATGTTCGTCAACATGGATTTATGAACGGGAAATCATGCTTGACTAAACTTCTGGGCTTTTTTTAGGATGTGACAAGTAAAATGGATGAAGGGATGCCAGTCGATGTAGTGCATCTAGACTTTCAGAAAGCCTTTGATCAGGTCCCGAATGGGAAAGTGGTGACTAAAATTCGAGCACATGGATTTGGGGGTAGGGTGTTGACATGGATAGAAAATTGGTTGGCAGACAAGAAGCAAAGAGTAGGAGTGAACTGGTCTTTTTCAGAATGGCAGGCAGTGGGAAGTGGAGTGCCGCAAGGCTCGGTGTTGGGGCCGCAACTGTTTACCATATATATTAATGATTTGGAAGAGGGAATTAGGAGCAACACTAGCAAGTTTGCGAATGACACAAAGCTGAGTGGCAATGTGAACTGTGAAGAGGATGTTAAGAGTTTGAAGGGTGACCTTTGGGCAGATGCGTAGCAGATGCAGTATAATATGGATAAATGTGAGGTTATCCACTTTGGCGGCAAAAACAAGGGGGTATATTATTATCTCAATGGGGTTAGGTTAGGCAAGGGGGAGGTGCAGCCTTGTACACCAGTCACTGAAAATTGGCGTGCAGGTACAGCTGGCAGTGAAGAAAGCTAACGAAATGTCGGCCTTCATAATAAGAGGATTTCAGTATAGGAGTAAAGAGGTTCTTCTGCAGTTGTATAGGGCTCTGGTAAGACCACATCTGGAGTATTGTGTACAGTTTTGGTCTCCTAATTTGAGGAAGGATATCCTTGTGATTGAGGCAGTGCAGCGTAGTTCACGAGATTAATCCCTGGGATGACGGAACTGTCATGTGAGGAAAGATTGAAAAGACTAGGCTTGCAAATCATTCTCAATGGGGACGGGTGCCGCCAGGTCTGCTCTGGCACCAAAGATCTACTGTGGGTAGTGTGAACACTCACAGAAACAGGGTGAATACGGGGAACAAGGCTAATGGTATAAAAACAGGACCTCGGGGGAGGAGGGGTTGTAATCTCCAGATTGCTCCTGGTGCTACATGCTGCTGAGGGCAGGAACAAGAAGGGAGGACAGGTGAAGGCCTGGCTGCGGAGTTGGTGGGGGGGGGGCAGCCATTCAGATTTTGGGACCGCTGAGATTCTTGTTGGAGCCGAGGTGACCTGTACAAGAAGGCAGTCAAAATGCTGGAGAAACTCAGCGGGTGAGGCAGCACCTATGGAGTGAAGGAATAGGTGATGCAGGGCTGCCAACTCTCATGCAATGAGCGTGAGAATCACGCATTTGGCCAAATTCTCACGCTGATCACAATTTTCTCACGCTCTGAGAAATTCTGTGATCAACGAACATTTCAAAACTTATATCCACTGCATGGGCCGCGGGTGTTGGAGGGCCGGGGCTGAGGGAGGGGTGGAAGCAGAAGCAGCGGCGGGGACAGATGCGGACGGGAAGCCAGTGCTCGCGAGTGTTTGCCAGGCTGGCGAGTGTTTAGCGGGCTGGCCACTCACTCGCTGCAGCTCCAGCCATGGCTGCTGAAAGTAATCACAATGCCGTTTATTGTCATTTAAACATAGCTTCAAACGAAATTACGTTTTCCGCAGTCATAACAACAACAACAAGTCCAAAACACACAATGAACACAATTCCACACAAACATCCATCACAGTGAATCCCCAAACACCTCCTCACTGTGATGGAAGGCAAAAGTCTTATCTCTTCTCTGTTCTCTGTTCTTATTATTCTCCCGCAGTCAAGCAGTCAAAGTGCTGCATCGAGCTGATCGAGGCTCTTGATGTTAGAGCCCCGGGCGAGCGATGGTAATTACCGCAGCCGTTTAAGCCGCGCCGGGCGATTTAAAACCCTCGATTCGGCCGGCGAAGTTTGCCGTTGCGGGAGCTCCGAAAAGCGGTCTTCCACCAGGGACCCGCGAGCTCCCGATGTTACCGACTACAGGGCCTGCAGCCGAAGCCTCCAAGCTCTGAAGTCGGGTCGCAGCCGCGCGCCACAACAACGCTCGGCACTCCGAAGTCGGCCAGCTCCGCGACGGTGAGACCGCAGGCTCTGTGACTGGAGCCCCAGGTCGATTCCGATTGGAGGTCGCCGGCTCCATGATGTTAGGCCCAACGACAACGGAGACTCGACAAGGCAAAAGTCGGGTCCCCGTACAGGGAAGAGATATAAAAGTTTCCACCGCCCCCCACATATACACACCTATAAAATAATATAAAAGCTAAAACCAAGACATCCACCTAACATTTCAAAAAGAAAAAAAAGACAGACGGACTGCAGAGGCCGCTGCCTTGAGGCGCCGCCATCTTATCATTGGGAAGAAACGGTGGAAGATAGTGGCCTTCAAATGGGGGTGGTTGGAGAAAGCATTCTGCTTTGTTGCTAGATTTTCACTTGCACTGACTGCAGGAAAAATGTTCCCGATGTTGGGGCAGTTCAGAGCCAGGGGCCACAGTTTAAGAATAAAGGGTAGGCCAGTTAGGACTGAGATGAGGACACACTTTCTTCACGCAGAGAATTGTGAATCTGTGGAATTATCTGCCACAGAAGGCAGTGGAGGCCAATTTACTGGATGTTTTCAAGAGACTGTGGAATTTTACTTCGGAGTCACGTGAGTGACTACGTGAAGAAGACCCGTCAGAGCGCCTGCTCGTCATTACGTCAGACGCATTGGCGCGAACGGACGTGGCCCTCTAGTCGAAATGTAGTTGTCAACTACAAGGTAATTAAAACTTTTTCTATAGTTCCCGGGTCCGTTTGCTGTGGGTCTGTGGGGATTTTTTTCCACAGGTGCCATGGAAAAAACGGACAAGGCAAAGAGGCGAGCGGCAAAGCCGGTGGAAAGTCACAAGATTGCGGTCGTCGAACAGCTGCCTCAGACCCCTGTACAGTCGCCGGCTGGGAGCGTAGAGACTGTGGACTTGGGGTTGAAAATAAGTCAGTCAGCGCCAGTGGGGCGCAAGGCTAAAGTCAAGTCCATGAGGGCCACGGAGGAGGAGTCCGATCAGGAGGATGCGACCAGGGCTGGATAACGCTTTTGAGCGGATTTCTCGGATGAAAAGCCTGTTACACAGGTTCCTGGATAAAAGCACACTCAGGGAGGAGTGTAGCCAAAGCCAGGCTCCAGAAGCCAGGTGAGCAGCACCTAGCAAAGGGCTGTTTGAGAGCACCCTCATTGGTGAGGCGCGTGCACAGGTTCAGCACAGTTTCCGAAACAAGCGATGACGGCAGCTGCCAGATGTTCTATTCCTGACAGTACAAATTGTGTTTAAAATTTCTCGACCTACAAAGGTGAGGAGTATTTTAGATCTGACAAGTCTTTAAAATGTTGTGAAGTATAGACACTTCAAAATGGAGACTTTGAGACAGCCAAACAACTTGTTTTAAAATATGTTATATGGCACATAGATCTGAAAGATCTATATTACTCAGTGACTGTTCATTTGTAAGATAAAAATATTTGAAATTTATCTGAATGAAACAATGATGGCAATTCAAAGTTCTGTCTAATGGTTTAACTTCAGTTCATAGAATTTCACTAAATTGGTAAATCCAATTTTTGGGCTAAATATAGTCCAAGGACAGATTTTGATGGCTTAACTGGATGATGTCCTAATTAGGACGAACAAGATAATTAGTGAGTTATCTCTCTCAATTGTTCAATCCACTTTTGAAAGTTGGGTTTAATTCATCCAAAGAGAAATTAAGCTTAACGCCACTTACAACAATTGATTATTTTAATTTCACAATTGATTCAATTGACAGGGTAGTCATTTACCCAGGGTAAGGGTAGATCTGATTGATGGTTGCATTAAGCTGTTGAAACAGGAACAATTGTCAATTAAGACCGGTGGCCTGCTTGCTAGGGAATTTTGTGTTATTTCCAGCAATTCTATATGGGCCATAGTACTACCAGCAGCTACAGACTGCAAAAAGAAAGGCACTAAGGTGCATGGTGGCCATTTTTGATAGGCCATGCAGTTAAACAACAAATGCTGCTTCTGATTTGCAGTGGTGGAATTAACATGTCTCCAGTAGTTCAAGCAAGATACTGATTGAACAGCCGACCATGGTCTTACACACTGATGTCAGTGCACTAGGATTGGTTCCACTAATAAGGTTTCCATATGTGGACAGATGGAATATGGAAGAATCATTATTTTGCAGACATGGAGAATCGACGTTTTACTGCTATTGGAAGGCTTATGAGCTCAAGCTTGTTGTTCATACAACTAATCTGCATGTTCAGCTTCAAGTTAACAACACTACAGCAATGGCATGTATTCATTGTATGGGTGGATTTAATTTGGTGTCATATGACAAATTGGCTAAACAAATCTGGACTTGGTGTGTTGACAAATATTTTGGTTTCAGCTATTTATCTACTAGATAGATTCAATATAGTAGCAGACACCAGCTTACGGGAATTTCCATGATAACAAAGAATGGATGTTGGACCTTAAGATTTTAATGATATAATAGTCAGATTTGGGAAGCCAGATACGACTTGTTTCCATCCAGACTCAATCACCAGTTACAGAGATATGTGTTATGGGATCTACATCGGGAGACAGTAGCGATTGATGCTTTCTCGCTACATTAAGGTGGTATGTTTGTATATGCATTTTCCATCATTCTGTCTCATAATCCGGTGTCTGCTTAAAATGAAGCAGTATGCTGCCTCTGGGTACTGTTGATACCAGACTGGTCTACATGGTTCCCTTTGATATTGGAATTAATGACACAATTTCTGATAAAGGTTCCCAAAAGAAGGGAGTTACTGGTCCAGATAATTGGAGTGTAACATCCGTTATATGCCTGTATGGATCTGTTCATTTGCAGTTTTTAAAAAGAGTATTGTCTGGGCATACTGTGGACATGCTCACAGCAGTCTGGCGGAAGAGCACTCAAAAGCAGTACATTTGCGAATCTGAGGTTGTGACTCTGTAAATGCTGCTTTCCCATTATGTAAAGAATGGGGAACATGTTCTGTGTACAAAAGAATATGGCATGTTGAACGGCACATGTTCAAATGTCTTGGGTTTCTCAACACTCTATTTGAGGGGTTGAGTTATAGCGCGATGTATTCAGCCAGAAGTACATTATCATCCTTTTTTATTGATGAGGTCGGAAAGACATCCTGTTGAGTCTCGTTTTTTCATTTCCAGATTAATGAAAGGAATTTTTATTCCAGACCTTCTAAACCTAGGTATAGGAATCTGGAATATAGAGTTGTTTTAAGCTACTTCATCAATGAACTCTTGATACGATTCTGATTTGGCCAAGTTCAGCATGAAGGTAGTCATGCTTATGGAACTTGTAACAAGCACAGAGAGTGCAGACATTTCAAAAGTTACAGATACAAAGGATGGAAGTACCTCAGGATTATGTTATGTTTTACATTTTATGACCTACTCAAATGAAGTAGGGTCAGGTGTGACGGGTTTCAAGAGTGTTTTATTAGCATGTGTTAAGACATATTTGTTGCAATACATTGAGGCTACAAAGGTCTCATGAAGTATGAAAACAAGATTGGTAATCATTCACGAAAAACCATACAAGATAGTGTCTGTTCAGACTATTTTAAGATGATTAAAACAAGTTTTGGTTGCTGCAAGTGTGAGCATTGATGATTTGACATCCCATTCGATTTAGCAGCAACATTGGCGGCCAGGGCGAAGGACGTCCCGTCGACCATATTTTCGCAGCCGCCCGGTGATCTAATAAGTTGGTGTTTCAACAATTTTAACATCGGCCTATTGCCAATACGGGGCTGTTTGCAGATACTATATTAAGCTCTGCTTAAATTTCCCTGGGTTAAAGGGGATACTGATAATTATTTTATTAAAATAAATGAATTACTGTATTTGTCATGCAAATGTCATTAGTAATGCATTATTGATTATTTCTCGTTCCGAATCAATCAATGCAGTGATAAGCCGGAATTTGTATCTGCGGCATGAAATCACAGAGCTTTAAAATCTTCACGTAGTCACTCACGTGACTCCGAAGTAAAATTGTAAGATTAAACGAGAACTTACCAGTTTGAAGTTTGATCTTTATTTTATGTGGAATTTCGTTGGTGATTACGTGCCCACCACGGCCCAACCCTCTTTCATAAAGGTCAGATGGAAGTTCTTGATATACTCGTTTTATTATGTTACTATATTACTTGGTTCTTGTTGTTTGTGATTTCACACCACAGCTTTGAAGATTGACGCGCAGGCGCCCTGACGGGTCTTCTTCACGTAATCACCAACGTAACTCCTCATAAAATAACGATCAAACTTCAAACAGGTAAGTTTTCGTTTAATCTTACTATTCTCTGCCATAGAAGGCAGTTGAGGCCAATTCACTGGATGTTTTTAAGAGAGAGTTACACATCAAGGGATATGGGGGAAAACAGGAAAGAGGTACTGATATTAGATGAACAGCCATGATCGAAGGGCCGAATGGACTGTTGCTGCACCTATTTTCTATGTTTCTATGCGAGTATATGGCAATAAAACTCGACCTCTAAAACCCTCTACACCTCTCTATATTCCCCCTCTAAACCGCTCTAAACCCTTCTAAACCTTGACCGCTCTAACCACCTCCAAACCGCTGCAAACCCCTCCAAACCCCTCAAAACCCCATCCAAACATCTCTAAACCTCACTAAACACATGTAAACACTTGTAAACCCCTGTAAATCCCTCTAAACCCCTCTGAACCCCTCCAAATCCTATAAACCCCCCTAAACCCCTATAAAACACTCTAAGCCCCTCTAAATCCCCCGTAAACCCTTCTAAACCCCTCTACACCGCTCCAAACCCCTCTAACTCCCTGTAAACGCCTGTAATCATCTCTAAACACCTGTAACCTCCTCTAAACCAATCTTAATGTCTCTAAACCCATGTAAACCCTGTAAACGCCTCTAAACACCTATAATCACCTCTAAACCCCTCTAAACTCCTTTAAAACCATCTAAACACTTGGAAACCCATGTAAACGCAGCTACACCCCCTCTAAACCACTATAAAGCCCTGTAAACCTCTCTAAACCTCTCAACACACCTCTAAACCCCTCTAAACCATGTAAATCCCTCTAAACCCCTCTAAACCAATGAAAACCTCCTCTAAATCAATGTAAACACCTCTAAAGCCATCTAACCCCTCTAACCCAACCTAAACTCCTCTAAACCCCTGCAAAACCTACCGTAAATCCCTCTACACCCCTCTAAACCCCTCTAATCCCCGCTAAACCCCATGTAAAGCCCTCTAAACACCTATAACCACTAACCCCCTATAAACACCTGCAAACCCGTCCAAACGCCAGTAAACCCCAGGAAACTGCCCTAACTAAAGCCCTGTAAATCCTTCAAACCCCTCCAAAACCCCCCTAAACCACCCGATCCCCTCTAAACCCGCTGTAAACACAATTAAACTCCCTCTAACCCCTTCTAAGCCCCTCTAAACCCCTCCAGACTTCTCTAACCCCCTCTAAACTAATCTAAACCCCTTCAAAACACATGTAAACCCCTCTAAACCTCTGTAATCCCCTGTATCCCCCTATAAATACATATAAACCCCTCTAAACCACTCCAGACCACACTAAACCCCTCTAAACTCTTCTAAACCCCTCAAGAGAGAGCTAGATAGGGCTCTTAAAAATGGCGGAGTCAGGGGATATGGGGAGATGGCAGGAACGGGATACTGATTGGGGATAATCAGCCATGATCACATTGAATCGCGGTTCTGGCTCGAAGGGCCACATGGCCTACTCCTGCACCTATTGTCTATTTCACTATGGTCTAAACCAAACCAAACACCTCTAAACCACTCCAAACCCCTCCAACGCCCGCAAACCCCCTCTAAACCCCTCTAAACAGCTATACACCACTCAAAACACATCTAAACCCCTCCTAACACCCTCTAAACCACTCTAAACCCCCAACCCCTATAAATCGCTCTAATCGCATCTATACCCCTCTAAACACATCCAAACCCCTCTATACCCCCTCTAAACCACTCCAAACCTCTCCAAACCTCTCTAAACCCCTCTAAACTCCTATATACCGCTCTAAACATTTCTAAACCATTTAAAACCCCTAGAACACTCTAACCCCCCTCTAAACCCCTCTAACCACCTCCAAACCGCTGCAAACCCCTCCAAACCCCTCCAAACCCCATCCAAACCACCACAAACCTATAAACCCCTCCAAACCCAAACCCAACCAAACACCTCTAAACCCGTCTAAACACATCTAACCCCCTCTAACACCCTCTAAACCTTTTTAAACTCCCCCAAACCCTTCCAAACCCCTCTAAACGCATCTAAACCCATGTAAACCCCATGTACACTAATTTAAAACGCTCTAAACTCCTCAAAACCTCTGTAACCCCCTCCAATCCTCTCTAAACACCTGTAAACACCTGTAAACACCTATAATCCCCTGACAACCCCTCTAAAGCCCTGTTAACCCATGTAAACCCCTCTAAACCGCTCTAAACCCTTCTAAACCTTAACCGCTCTAAACCACTCTAAACCCCTTTAAAACCCCTTAAACCCCTGTAAACCTCTCCAAGCCTCTGTAACTCTGTAAACCCCTCTAAACCTCTGTAAATCCCTGTAAACCCCTGTAAACCCCTCTAACCCCTTTTAAACATCGAATCCCCTATACACCCCCTGAAAACCCCACTGTAAACACATCTGTGCATCTAAACCCCTCTAAACCCCTGTAACACCCTGTAAACAACTCTAAACACCTGTAATCCTCTCTAAACATCTCTAAACCCCTATAAGCCCCCCCTAAACCACAGTAAATTCCACTAAACCCATGTAAACCCTTCTAAACCCATGAAAACATCTGTAAACACCTCTAAACACCTCTAATACCCTGTAAACCCATGTAAACGCATCTAACCCCATCTAACCACCTCTAAACCCACCTGAACCCAATCTAAACCCCTCTATCCCCCCAAACCTCTCTAAACCCCTCCAAACTCCTCTATGCCCCTCTAAACAAGGTTTACAATTAATATGGTTAATTCCAGGAATGTCGACTGTCATATGCTGAGAAAATGAAGCAGCTGGTCTTGTACACTCTGGAGTTTAGAAGGATGAGAGGTGATTTCATTGAAACATATAAGATTGTTTAGGGCTTGGCACGCTAGAGGTAGGAAACATGTTGGCGATGTTGGGGGAGTCCAGAACCTGGGGCCACAGTTTAATAATAAGGAGTACGTCATTTAGAACGGAGACGAGGAAACACTTTTTCTCACAGAGAGTGGTGAGTCTGTGGAATTATCTGCCTCAGAGGGCGGTGAAGGCAGGTACTCTGAGTGCTTTCAAGAGAGCGCTAGATAGGGCTCATAAAATAGCGGAGTCAGGGGATATGGGGAGAATGCAGAAACGGGGTATTGATTGGGGATGATCAGCCATGATCACATTGAATGGCGGTGCTGGCTCGAAGGGCCAAATGGCCAACTCCTGCACCTATTGTCTATTGTCTATTGTCTATTGTCTAAACCCAACCAAACAGTTCTACACCCCTCCAAAACCCTCTATCCCCGCTAAACCTCTTCAAACCCCTCTAAACCCCTCTAAACCACTGTAAACACATGTAAACCACTCTAAACCACAGTAAACCGCTCTAAACCGCTCTAAACCGCTCTAAACCAGTGTAAACCCCTCTAAACACGTCTAATCATTTGTATTCCCCTCTAAGCCCCCTGTAAACCCCTGTAAACCACTCTAAACCACATGTATACCCCGGTAAACCCTCTAAACCCTTGTAAATGCATGTAAACCCCTGTAAACCCCTCTAAACCCCTATAAAGCCAGCGAAACCCCTCTAAACCCATCTAAAACCCTATAAACCCCATGTAAACTCCACTAAACCCCTCTAAACCACATGTAAACTCCTCTAAACCTCTCGAAACACCTATACACACCTCGAAACCCATGTAAACCTATATAAACCATTCTAAACACCTCTAAACCACCCTAAACCCTTGTAAACAACTGTACACCTCTCTAAACTTCTCTAACCCCTGTAAACCACTCTAAACCACTGTAAACCCATCTAAAATCCTCTACGCCCTTCTAAATCCCTGTAAACCCACCTAAATCCCAAGTAAACAGCACTGTAAACCCCTATTAATCCCTGTAAACACCTCTAAAACCATGTAAACTATTCAAAAACACCTCTAAACGCTTGCAACCCACATTAAACCCCCTTAAACACCAGTAAGCCCTTCATGACGCCTGTAAACCCCTGCAACCTCCTCTAAACCCTCGTAAACCCCTCAAACCGCCTGTAAACCTCTCTAAACCAATCTGAACCCCTTATGACGCACTATAAACCCCTCTAAACCCATCGAAACCCATGTAAATCCCATGTACACCTCTCTAAAACCCTCCAAAATCCTCTAAACCCCTCTAAACAACTGCAAACCCCTCTAAACCCTCTGTAAACCCCTCTAAACCTCTGTAAACCCATGTAAACCCCCTATAAATCCCTTTAGACATCTCTAAATCACTCCAGCCCACTCTGAACCCCTCTAAACTATTCTAAACCCCTCTAAACACATGTACACCACTGTAAACTCCTGTAAATCACACTAAACCCCTCTAAACCCTATAAACCTCTCTAAACCTCACTAAACCCATGTAAACCACTCTAAACACATGTACACTTCTCTAGACATCTGTAAACTCCTGAAAACGCCTCTAAACCCTTTTAAACTCTTGTAAACACCTCTAAACCCCTGTAAACACATGTAATCCCCTCTAACCCACTGTAAACTCCTCTAAATCCCTGTAAACCCTTCTAAACCACTCTAAACACCTGTACAACCCTCTAAACAACTCTAAACACCTGTTATTCCCTCTAACCCCACGAACACTCCCCGACACCCCTGTAAACACATCTAACCCCCTGTAAACCCCTCTAAACACATCTACACGCCTGTAACCCCTCTAAACCCCTCTAAACACCTGTAATCCCATCAAAACCTCTGTAAACCCCTGTAAACCCCTCTAAATCCCTCTAAATCCCCCGTAAACCGCTCTAAACCCCTGTAACCGCCTGTAAACCCCATGTATTTCCATCTAAAACCATCTAAACCCATTTAAACCCCATGTACACCTCTCTAAAACCCTCTAAAATCCTCTAATCCCTCTAAACCCCTCTAAACCCATGTAAACCACTCTAAACTGTAAACCCCTCTAAACCCCTCAAAACACATGTAAACCTGTAAACCTCTCTAAACCTCTCTAGACACTTCTAAACCCGTCGAACCACCTGTAAACCCCTCCAAACCCCTCTAACCATTGTAATCCCATCGAAATGCCTCTAAATGCCTCTAAACACCTCTAAGCAAAGAGTAGGAGTAAACGGGTCCTTTTCAGAATGGCAGGCAGTGACTAGTGGGGTACCGCAAGGCTCAGTGCTGTGACCCCAGCTATTTACAATATATATTAGTGATTTGGACGAGGGAATTGAATGCAACATCTCCAAGTTTGCAGATGACACAAAGCTGGGGGGCAGTGTTAACTGTGAAGAGGATGCTAGGAGGCTGCAAGGTGACATGGATAGGCTGGGTGAGTGGGCAAATGCATGGCAGATGCAGTATAATGTGGATAAATGTGAGGTTATCCACTATGGTTGCAAAAACAGGAAAGTAGACTATTATCTGAATGGTGGCCGATTAGGAAAAGGGGAGATGCAACGAGACCTGGGTGTAATGGTCCACCAGTCTGGTATGTTAGCATTCATAGCAAAAGGATTTGAGTATAGGAGCAGGGAGGTTCTACTGCAGTTGTACAGGGTTTTGGTGAGACCACACCTGGAGTATTGCGTACAATTTTGGTCTCCTAATCTGATTTTGGTTCACCAGACTGATTCCTGGGATGTCAGGTCTTTCATATGAAGAAAGACTGGATAGAGTCGGCTTGTACTCGATAGAATTTAGAAGATTCAGGGGGGATTTTATAGAAACTTACAACATTCTTAAGTGGTTGGACAGGATAGATGCAGGAAGATTGTTCCTGATGTTGGGGAAGTCTAGAACAAGGGGTCACAGTTTAAGGATAAGGGCGAAGTCTTTTAGGACAGAGATGAGAAAAACATTTTTCACACAGAGAGTGGTGAACCTCTGGAATTCTCTGCCAGAGAAGGTAGTTGAGGCCAGTTCATTGGCTATATTTAAGAGAGAGTTATATGTGCCCCTTGTGGCTACAGGGATCAAGGGGTATGTTGAGAAAGCAAGCACGGGATACTCAGTTGGATGATCAGCCATGATCATATTGAATGGCGGTGCTGGATCGAATGGCCGAATGGCTTACTCCTGCACCTATTTTCTATGTTTCTATGTTTCTAAACCCATGTAAACCCCTCTAACCAACTCTAAACACATGTAGTCTTCTCTGAACCCCCGTAAACCCCTCTAAACCATCTGTATACCACTGCACTCCTCTCTGAACCTCCCTAAACCCATATAAACCTCTCTAAACCCCTCTAAACCCCTCTAAACCCTCTCTAATCTCATGTAAACCCCTCCAAGCCCATCTAAACCCCTCTAAATTCCAACATACCCTTCTAAACCCCTCTCAAATATTCTAAACCCATCTAAACCCCTCTAAACCCCTCTAAACCCCTCTAAACCCCTCTACCCCCTCCAAACCCCTGCAAACCTCTCCAAACACCTCAAAATCCCTCTAAACCACTATAAACACATCCAACCCAATCTAAACCGCTCTAAACCCAATCAAACCCCTCTATCCCTGTGTAACACCTCTAACCACGTCTAAATCACTCTAAGCCCCCTTATGAAGCCCTCTAAACCCATCTAAACCCATCTAAACCAACGTAAAACCCATGTACACCTCTCCAAAACAATGTAAACCTCTCTAAACCCCTGTAACCCCCTCCAATCCTCTCTAAATCCCCTGTATACACCTGTAAACGCCTGTAAACCCCTGTAAACCCCATATAAAGCCCTGTCAACCCATGTAAACCTCTCTAACCCCCTTTAAAACCCTCTAAACCTGAGCCGCTCTAAACCACTCTAATCCCCTCTAAAACCCCCTAAACCTCTGTAAACCTCTCTAACACTCTCTAACCCCCTGTAAACCCCTGTAAACGCCTCTACACCCCTGTAAATTCCTGTAAATCCCTCTAAACCCCTCTGAACCCTTCTAAACCTGTCTAGTCGCCTGTAAACCCCATTCAAACACCTCTAACCCGTGTAAACCCCTCTAAATGCGTCTAAACCTCTCTAAACCCCAGTAAACACCTCTAAACAACTCTAAACATCTGTAATCTACTCTAGTCCCCTCTAAATCACCCTAAACCCACTGTAAACCACTGTAATACTCTCTAAACGCCTAGAACGCCCCCTAAACTACTGTACACTCCTCTAAACACATGTAAATCACTCTAAACCCCAGTACACCCATATAAACCCCTCTAAACTCCTCTAAACCCCTGTAAACGCATCTAAACCCATCTAAATGGGTGGGGCGCTGCAAGCCGGCGCCCTGTCAGATTTTGTCATATTTTTATTTTTTTAGTATGTTTAAATGTATGTGTTTAATGTTTCTTTGTGTGTCTTGTGTGGGGGTGGTATGGGGGGGGGGTGAGGAGGACACCGCTTCGGTCGCATCCTCCATGGAGAGGAGAATGTTCCCATGTCGCCTCCCCGTGGCCCAACAGCAAGGATCGGGTAGCCTTTCCCGGAGACTTGACCGGGACTTTAGTGGCGGGCGCCGCGAGGACTCTCGGCGTGGAGCGGGAGAGCCCTCCCTGGGGCTCGCGGAGGGGAGCGCTCCGTTTCACTGGCCCGCGGCAGCCGGAGGTCAAAAGCCGGGATCTGCAGAGCTCCAGATGCGTCCGCAGCCCGGGATCCCTCTATGGGGACCCGGGAGAGGAAGAAGCTTCCACTCCGCGGTCAACTTCTACCACGGGCGCGGCATGGACTTACCATAGGGAGCGGGGTCCCTCGTTGGGGATTCCCGGAGGAGAGCTTCGACTTCGAACGCCGGCCCTGTGGTCTGCGGTGCTTCTGGCTGCGGCGCGAACTTTAAATCACCGACCGCCGGCCTGCGGCCATCACCAACCTGAAGCCGAGGTCTCCGGTGGGGGAGGCACGGATTCAGGACTTACCTTGACTTTCATTCATCTGGACGCCCGCAGCGGCGACTGCGGAGGGTTGAGGTCCCGACCACGGGGGGAAATGGAGGAAATGGAGTGATGAATGCTGTGGTGGATGTTTGTGTTAACTTTCTATTGTGTATTGTGTGTTCTTTCTCATTGTACCGCTGCTGGCAAATTCATTTCACTTGCACTGTACGTGCAATGTGACGAATAAAACCGCATTGTATTGTATTGTATTGTATTGTATTGTATTGTAAATCCCTCTGAACCCACCTATAACCCTCCAAACCGCTCTAACCCCTTGTAAATCGCCCTAAACCGCTGCAAACACTAAACCACTCAACACTCTAAATTCCTCTAAACACCTGTGATCACCTCCAAACCCCTATAAACACCTGAAAACCTCGCTAAACATCTCTAAACCAGTGTAAACCACTCTAGACCACTCTAAACCCATGTAAAACCCTGTAAACACATCTAAACCCATTTATACCCCTGTGCACCCCTGTAAACCTCTCTAAACCTCAATAAACCCCCCTGTAAACCCAGGTAAATCCCTCAAACCCCTTGTAAACACCTCTAAACCACTAAACCCCTCAAAAGCCAAGTAAACCCATCTAACCCCCTGTAAACCCCACTAAACACCCTCTCTAAAACCCCATTAACTCCTGTAATCCCCTCTAAACCTCTTTCCACCTGTAAACCCCTGTAAACCTCTCTAAACCTCCCTAAACCCCATGAAAACCCCTGTAAACCCATGTAAACACATCTAAACATCTCTGAACCACTGTAAACAACTCTAAATCCCACTAAACTACTCTAGATTACTGTAAACCCCTTGTAAACGCATCTAAGCCCCAAAACACCGCTAACCCCCTGTTAACCCCTCTAAACTCCTGTCAACTCTAAATCTCTGTAAACCCTCTAAACCACATTAAACCCCTCTAAAGCCCTGTAAACCTCTCTAAACCCCTCAAAATACCTCTAAACCACTATAAACCACGGTAACCCCCTCCAAACCCCACCAGACCCCTGTAAACCCCTCCAGACCCCTCTATCCAAGACTAACCCCCCCTCTGAAGCCCTGTAAACCCCTGTAACCCCATCACACACCTGTCAACCCCGGTAAACCCCTCCAAACCACTCTAAATCCCCCCAGACCCCTCTAAACCCATCTAAACTCTTCTAAACACCTCGAAACAAATGTAACCCACCGTATACACCTCTAAAACTTTGAGCCCTGAAAAGCGGTATATAAATAAAATCTATTATTATTATTATTATTATTAAAACGTTCAAGAAGGAACTGCAGATGCTGGAGAATCGAAGGTAGACAAAAGGGTTTCGGCCCTAAACGTTGCCTATTTCCTTCGCCCCAAAGATGCTGCCGCAACCGCTGAGTTTCTCCAGTATGTTAAAGAAGGAACTGCAGATGCTGGAAAATCGAAGGTACACAAAAATGCTGGAGAAACTCAACGGGTGCAGCAGCATCTATGGAGCGAAGGAAATAGGTAACGTTTCGGGCCGAAACCCTTCTTCAGACTGATAGGGGGTGGGGAGAAGAAAGGAAAAAAGGAAAAAGGCGGAGGAGGAGCCCGAGGGCTGGGGGAGGGGAGGAGACAACCAGATGGCTGATGAAGGGGAGGGGACAGCAAGGGCTAGCAGAATTGGGAGAATTCAATGTTCAAGCCCCCAGGATGTAGACTGCCCAAGCGGAATATGAGGTGCATTTCCTCCAATTTACGGTGTTGCTCGCTGTGGCCATGGAGGAGACCCAGGACAAATCTATTGCATCCGCTGCATCATCTATTGCATCCGCTGCTCTAGATGCCAGCTGATCTACATCGATGAGACCAAGCGGAGGCTTGGCGATCGTTTCGCCGAACACCTCCGGTCGGTCCGCAATAACCAACCTGACCTCCCGGTGGGTCAGCACTTCAACTCCCCCTCCCATTCCGTATCTGACCTCTCTGTCCTGCATCTCCTCCATGGCCACAGCGAGCAACACCGTAAATTGGAGGAAATGCACCTCATATTCCGCTTGGGCAGTCTACATCCTGGGGGCTTGAACATTGAATTCTCCCAATTCTGCTAGCCCTTGCTGTCCCCTCCCCTTCATCAGCCATCTGGTTGTCTCCTCCCCTCCCCCAGCCCTCGGGCTCCTCCTCCGCCTTTTTCCTTTTTTCCTTTCTTCTCCCCACCCCCTATCAGTCTGAAGAAGGGGTTCGGCCCGAAACATTACCTATTTCCTTCGCTCCATAGATGCTAATGCACCCGCTGAGTTTCTCCAGTAATTTTGTCCAAATTCGTAAACACCTCTAAACCATTGTAAACCCCTGTAAATGCATCTAATCCCCCCTTCACCCCTCAAAACACATGTAAACCAGTCTAAATCCCTGTAAATGCCTCTAAACCCCTCTACACCCCTGTAAACCACTCTAAACCCATGTAAACCCCTCTAACCCCCCTGTAAACCTATGTAAACCACTCTAAAGCACTGTAAAACTCTCAAAAGGCCACTGAGCTCCTGTAAATCCCTCTAAACCTCACAAAACACTTGCAAGCCCTTGTAACCCTCGGTAAACCTCTGTAAACTTCTCTAAATCACGCTAACCCCACTAAGAACATCTAAACCGCTCTAAACACCTGTAAACCAATTTAAAGCCCTCTAAACCCATGTAAATCCCTGGAAACCCCTGTAATCCACTAAATCTCTCTAAACCCCTGCAAACCTCTCTAAAAACCTCTAAACTCATCTAAACCCCAGGAAACCCCTGTAAACATCTGTAAACCCATCTAAACCCATATAAACCCCTCTAAGCCCCTCCAAACACCTGCAAACCCACCCAACCCCTCTAAACCCCTCCAAACCCCTCTAATCCCCTCTAAACCGCTCCCAACCACTCTAACCCCATATAAACCCCTCTAAACACATCCATGACCCTCCACACCGCTCTAAACCTCTCCAGACACCTCGAAACAAGTCCAACCCCCTCTAACCCCTCTAACCATATATTAACACCTGTAAACACCTGTAAACCCCTGTAAACCCACCTGAACCCATGTAAAACCCTCTAATACACTGTAAACTCCTCTAAACACCTGTAAACTCATCTAAACACATTTAAACCGCCCCTGTAAACCCCCCTAAACCCCTCTACACTTTAAACCCCTCTAAACACCTGTAATCCCATATGAAACCCTGTAAACCCATGTAAACCCCTCTAATCCACTCTAAACCCCTGTAAGCCCATCTAAACCCCTCTAAACCCCTCTGAACTCCTGTAATCCTTCTAGGTCCATGTAGATGCCTGTAAACCCATGCAAACCCCCCTGTAAACCCCTCTAAACCCCTTATAAACACTCTAAACTCATGTAAACCTCTGTAAACCCCATGTCAACCCCTCTAAACCCCTGTAAACCCCTGTAACCACCTCTAAACCCATATAAACCTCCCTAAAACCCTCTAAACCCATCTAAACTCCAGTAAACCCCTCTAAACCACTCTAAACAACTGTACACACGTGTAAACCCTTGTACAGCATCGCAAACCCATCTAAAAGCCTCTATAACCCTCTAACCACTCATTAATAATTCTAAACCTTTGTAAATCTAACTAAGCCCCTCTAAACCCATCTAAACCCCTCTAAACCCATCTAAATACCTGTAAACTTCTGCAAACTACTCCAAACACATGCAAACCCCTCTAAACACGTTAGAACCCCTCTGAACCGCTCCAAACCGCTCTAAAGCCATCTAAACCACTCCAATTCCCCCCAACCCCCTCTAAATACCTCTATATCCCTTTAAACCCATCTAAACCCGTCTAAACCCCTCCAAACCCCTCTAAACCACTCTAAACAATTATATGCCCCTCTATACACCTCTAAACACCTAAACCACTAAACCCCATCCAAACACCTCCAAACCCATCTAAATCCATACAAACACCACTAAAACACTCCAAACCTCTCTAACCACTCCAAACCTATCCAACCCCCTTTAAACTACTCTAAACACCTCCAAACCCCTCCAACCCCCTCGAATTCCATCCAAACACCTCTAAACACCTCCAGACCAATCTAAACTCCTCCAAACCTTTCTAAACCCATCTAAACCACTGTAAACGCATCTAAATCCCATGTAAACCCGACTCTGTCCTGAAAAGAGCTATATAACAAAAAATATATTTAAACAAAAAATAATAAATCTATTATAAACCCTCTAAACACATCTAAACCCCTGTAAACCCATCTAAAGGCCTCTACCCGCCTAAACCCCTCTAAACCCCTGACAATCCCCTGTAAACCTCTCTAGACTTCTCCAAACCCCACCAAACCACTCCAAACCACTCTAAAATCCCGTAAACCCAACTAAGCCCCTCCAAACCCCTCTAAACACTTCCAAACCACTAAACCCCTGCAGTCACCTCTAAACCCCTCTAAACCTATCTAAACTACCGTAAATCCCTCTAAACGGACTGTAAACCCCTCTAAACACGCCCGAACCCCCTATAAACCCCCTGTAATCCCCTCTAAACACCTGTAATACCCTCTAAACCCATGTAAACGCCTGTACACTCCTCTAACCCCTTCCCAACGCCTGTATACCCTTCTAAACCGATGTAAAGCGCTCTAAACCCATGTAAAGCTCTCTGAAACACTCTAAACCCCTCAAAACCCCATGTGAACAACTAGAAACCTCTCTAAACACATGTAAACCACTGTTTTTTTTTTTTTTTTTTTTTTTTTTTTTTATTTTTTTTTTTTATTTTTTATTTTTTTTATTTTTTTTATTTTTTAGAAGTACGGTAGATTACAGTAATGTACAACACGTATATATTAATACATTTTTTGTACCGCTTCATTTTTTTAAACTTTAAGAAAGAAAAAGAAAGAAGTAAGAAAAGTGAAGAAAGTGCGCAAAGGTTGTGAAGTGCAAAAGAGTGTTGGGAAAAGAAAGCCCCTTAGAGAAGAGGTTAGAGAAGGAAGTAAAGTTAGAAAATAGACCCTAGAAAAAAAAAGAGAAAGAAAGAAGGAACAATCGCTCTATTATAACTCTTATACTATACTTCATAGAGAAGGAACTACCAACCAAGTCTGTTTTTATTTTACCTCCCATTACCAGGTCCAGATACCTTTTATTTATTTATTTGTTTTTCTAAATTACTATTGCACCTCATGCTTGTAATAGGTCCAAAAACGTAGACCACGTCTTTTGAAATTGATCTACTTTACCTACTAGGAGGAATCTCATCTCTTCCAGATGTAATGTTTCCAACATATTTGATGTCCACATTTTTATTGTTGGTGTGGGCGCATTTTTCCAGAATTTAAGTATAAGCTTTTTTCCCATTATTAGCCCATAATTGAGTAAATTCTTCTGATACACGTTTAATTCAGGAATACCTTCCGATATTCCAAAAATAATCCATTCTGGTTTTGGTACCAGTTTTATTTTGATTAATTTTGAAAAAATATCAAATATTTCAAACCAGAATTTTTGGATTTTTGTACAAAAAACAAAAGAATGTGCTATGGTAGCTTCTTGACATATACATTTATCACAGATTGATGAGACGTTAGGAAAGATTTTATTTAGTTTGGTTTTTGAATAATATAATCTATGTAATGTTTTAAATTGGATAAGCGTATGTCGTACGTTGATCGAGCATTTATGCACCTGTAATAAATGATTATCCCAACTTTCTTTTGAAATTTTTATACCTAGATCTTGTTCCCAATCTCTAGAAACCTCTCTAAACACATGTAAACCACTGTAAGACCATGTAAAACCCTCCAAACATCTGTAAACACATGTAAGCCACTGTAAATTTATCTCAACCCCTGTAAACCGTTCCAAACCCCCTATAAACCTCTTAAAAACCCATCTAACCCCGCGTAATCCCCTCTAATCCTCTCTCCACCTGTAAACACCAGTAAACCCCTCTAAACCCCGCTAAACCCATCTAACACGCTGTAAACCTACCTAAATCCCTCTAAATCCTACTAAACACATGTGAACCGTGTAAAACCCTCTAAACCCCTGTAAACCCGTAAACATCTGTAAACCCATTTAAAACCTCTGTAAACCCATCTAAACAATTTTAAACCACTTTAAACCCATCTAAAGCCGTGTAAACTCCATGTAAACCCCTCAAAATCCCATGTAAACCTATATAAGGCCATCTACACAACTCTAAACCGATCTAAACCCCTGTAATGCCAATATAAGCTCCTCCAACCCCATGTAAACCTCTCTAAACATCAGTAAACCTCTCGAAATCCCTCAAAACCCCTCTAAACCCCAGTAAACCCCTAAAGCTATCTAACACCTATGCACACCTGTAACCACAGTAAACCCATATAAACCCATCTAAAACCCTCTAAACCCCTGATAAACCCATCTAAAACCCTCAAACAACCCTATAGACCCCTCTAAATCTCTCTACGACTGTAAACATATGTAAACCCCTCGAAATCCCTCTAAACCTCTCTAAACCCCCTTTAAATATTTCTAAACACATGCGAACACCAGTAAACCTCTCTAAACTCCTCTAAACAAGTCAATGCCGTGGTAAAAGCTAGTTTTTTTCAGCTTCGGACGATAGCTAAAATAAAATAAGTCCTCCAGTTTGATGACCTCGAAAAGATCATCCACACATTCATCTCCTCCCGCCTAGATTACTGCAACTCCCTTTACACTGGCATCAGCCAGTCTTCCCTGTCCCGCCTGCAACTGGTCCAAAACGCCGCAGCGAGACTCCTGACGGGCACCCGAAAAAGGTACCATATCACCCCGATCCTGGCCTCTCTCCACTGGCTCCCTGTGCGGTTCAGTATACACTTCAAGATCTTCCTCCATGTCCACAAAGCCCTCAATGGGCTTGCCCCCACCTACATAAAAAGTCTTCTCACCCACCACTCCACCTCCAGGCCCATCAGATCGCCCGACTTGGGGTTGCTGAATATCCCGCGGTTTAGGCATAAGCTCAGGAGCGACCGCGCCTTTGCGGTTGCAGCCCCAAGACTGTGGAACAGCATCCCCTTTCCCATCAGAACTGCCCCCCTCCATCAGCGGGGTGTACAGGTGTTTGCAAGTGTTTAGAGAGGTTTACAGGGGTTTACAAGGGTTTAGAGGGGATAAGGGTTATAGAGAGGTTTACAGGGGTTTAGAGGGATTTTCATGGGTTTAGGCTGGTTTACATGGGGTTCACATCGGTTTAGGAGGGGGTTACAAGGGGTTTAGATGGTCTTTGATGGGGTTAGAGGGCTTTAATGGGTTTGAGAGGTGTTTAGAGGGGTTTATATGGTTCTAGAGGTGTTTAGAGGGTTTTATAAGGGTTCAGAGGGGTTTTCAGGGGTTTACAGGGGTTTAGACGGGTTAACATGGAGTTTACAGTGGTTTTCCGGGGTTTAGATGGTTTTAGAGGGCTTTATATGGGTTTACATGGGTCTAGAGGGGTTTACCATGGATTACAAGCGTTTACTGGGGCTTACAGGGGTTTACCGGGGTTTGCATGGGGAGTAGAGGTGTTTAGATGGGGGTTACAGGTGTTTAGAGGGGTTTACAGGGGTTGAGATGGGTTTATAGAGGTTTAGGGGGCGTTTACCAGGGGTTTACTAGGGGTTTACGGAGGTTTACATGGGGTTTACATGGGGTTTAGATTTGTTTAGAGGGGTTTACATGGGTTTACGGGGGTTTACAGTGGTTTACAGGGGTTTAAAGGAGTTCAGAGTGCGTTATAGGTGCTTATAGAGGTTTAAAGGGGTTTACACGGGTTGCAGGGGTTTAGAGGGTTTTAGATTGCTTTAGCGGGGTTTAGAAGATTTTAAAGGGGTTTACAGGTGTTTACAGGTGTAGAGAGGTTTAAAGGGGTTTACCGGGATTTACAGGTTTTAGAGGGCTTTATAGGTGTTTGGAGGGGTTTAAAGGGGGTTACAAGGGTTTACATGGGGTTTACAGTGGTTTAGAGGGGTTTCTAGGGGGTTTTGAATGTTTTACAGGGGTTTAGAGGTATATTGAGAGTTTTAGATTGTTTTGCTGGGTTTAGAGGGGTTTAGAGGGGTTTAAAGGGGTTTACAGGTGTATATAGGTGTGGAGAGGTTTAGAGGGGTTTACAGAGATTTAGAGGGTTTTTGGGAGGTTTACAGGGGTTAGAGGGGATTAGTTGTTTAGATGGGTTTAGAGGTGTTTAGAGATGTTTACATGGGTTTACAGGGGGGTCTAGAGGGGTTTACAGGAATTTACAGGCGTTTACAGTGGCTTAGAGGGATATACAGGGGTTTGCAGGGGATAAGAGGTGTTTAGAGGGGTTTACAGAGGTTTAGAGGGGTTTACAGGGGTTTAGGGATTTCCAAAGAGGTTTACTGGCGTTTACGGGGGTTTACATGGGGTTTGCATGGGGTTTAGTTGGGTTTACATGGGTTTAGAGGGCTTTATATGGGTATAGAGGGGTTTACAGGGGTTTACAGGGGTTTACAGGCGTTTACAGGGGTTTAACGGGGTTTAGAGTGCGTTATAGGTGTTTAGAGCGGTTTAGAGGGGTTTACAGGGGTTGTAGGGGTTTAGAGGCGGTTTAGAGGATTTTAGATTGGTTTAGCGGGGTTTAGACTGTCTTAAAGGGGTTTACAGGTGTTTACATTTGTAGAGAGGTATACAGGGGTTTACAGGGATTACAGGTTTTAGAGGGCTTTATAAGGGGATTTAGAGCGGTTTACAGGGGGTTTACATGGGTTTAGAGGAATTTAGAGGGGTTTATAGGGGGTTACAGGGGCTTAGAGTGTTTTACAGGTGTTTAGACGGTTTTAAAGGTTTTAGATTGGTTTAGCGGGGTTTAGAGGGGTTTAAAGGGGTTTACAGGTGTTTAGAGGTGTGGAAAGGTTTAGAGGGGTTTACAGTGATTTAGAGAGATTTGGGGAGGTTTACAGGGGTTTAGAGGGGTGTAGAGTTGTTTAGATGGGTTTAGAGGTGTTTAGAGAGGTTTACATGGGTTTACAGGGGGATCTAGAGAGGTTTACATGTGTTTGCAGGCGTTTACTGTGGCTTAGAGGGGTTTCCAGGTGTTTAGGGGGGTTTGCAAGGGGTTTACCGGGGTTTACGGGGGGTTACATGTGGTTTACATGGGGTTTAGATGGGTTTGCATGGGTTTACAGGTGTAGAGGTTTAAAGTGGTTTACCGGGATTTAAAGGTTTTAGAGGGCTTTATTGGTGTTTAGAGGGATTTAGAGGGGTTTACAAGCGTTTACAGATGGGTTACAGTGGTTTAGAGGTGTTTATAGGGGTTTACAGGGGTTTAGAATGTTTTGCAGGGGTTAGAGGGATTTAATGGTTTTAGATTGGTTTAGCGGGATTTAGAGGGGTTTAAAGGGGTTTACAGGTGTATAAAGGTGTGGAGAAGTTTAGATGGGTTTACAGGGATTTAGAGGGGTTTTGGGAGGTTTACGGGGGTTTAGAGGGGGTTGGAGTTGTTTAGATGGGTTTAGATGTGTATAGAGAGGTTTACATGTGTTTACAGGGTGTCTAGAGGGGTTTACAGGGGGTTTGCAGGCGTTTACTGTGGCTTAGAGGGGTATACAGGGGTTTACAGGGGATAACAGGCGTATAGAAGGGTTTACAGGGGTTTACAGGGGTTTACAGGGGTTTAGGGGGGTTTCCAAAGGGATTTACTGGCGTTTACGGGGGGGTTACATTTGGTTTGCATGGGGTTTAGATGGGTTTATATGGGTATAGAGGGGTTTACAGGGGTTTACAGGGGTTTACAGGGGGTTTACAAATCCCTGTATACCCATCTAAATTCCATGTAAACAGCACTATAAACCCATGTAAACCCCTGTAAACACCTCTAAAACCCTGTAAACTACTCAAAAACACCTCTAAACGCTTGCAACCCACATTAAACCCCCCTAAACAGCTGTAAGCCCCTCATAACGCCTGTAAACCCCTGCAACCTCCTCTGAACCCCCGTAAACCCCTCTAAACCCATCAAACCGCCTGTAAACCTCTCTAAACCAATCTGAACCCCTTATGAAGCACTATAAACCGCTCTAAACCCATCTAAACCCATGTAAATCCCATGCACGCGTCTCTAAAACCCTCCAAACTCCTCTAAACCCCTCTAAACACATGTAAACCCCTCTAAACCCTCTGTAAACCCCTCTAAACCTCTGTAAACCCATGTAAACCCCTATAAATCACTTTAGACCCCTCTAAATCACACCAGCCCACTCTGAACCCCTCTTAACTATTCTAAACCCCTCTAAACACATGTACACCCCTGTAAACTCCTGTAAACCACACTAAACCCCTCTAAACCCTATAAACCTCTCTAAACCTCTCTAAACCCATGTAAACCACTCTAAACACCTGTACACTTCTCTAAACATCTGTAACCCCCTGAAAACGCCTCTAAACCCTTTTAAACCCTTCTAAACCCCTCTAAACCCCTGTAAACCCATGTGAACCCCCTGTATACCCCTCTAAACATATGTAATCCCCTCTAACCCACTGTAAACTCCTCTAATCCCTGTAAACCATTCTAAACCACTCTAAACACATGTAGAACCCTCTAAACAACTCTAAACACCTGTTATTCCCTCTAACCCCATGAAAACTCCCCGACACCCCTGTAAACCCATCTAAACCCCTGTAAACCCCTCTAAACACCTCTACACCCCTGTAATCCCTCTAAACCCCTCTAAACACCTGTAATCCCATCAAAACCTCTGTAAACCCCTGTAAACCCCTCTAAATCCCTCTAAATCCCCCAGCTATTTACAATATATATTAATGATTTGGACGAATGAATTGAATGCAACATCTCCAAGTTTGCAGATGACACGAAGCTGGGGGGCAGTGTTAATTGTGAAGAGGATGCTAGGAGGCTGCAAGGTGACATGGATAGGCTGGGTGAGTGGGCAAATGCATGGCAGATGCAGTATAATGTGGATACATGTGAGGTTATCCACTATGGTTGCAAAAACAGGAAGTAGACTATTATCTGAATGGTGGCCGATTAGGAAAAGGGGAGATGCAACGAGACCTGGGTGTCTTGGTACACCAGTCATTGAAAGTAGGCATGCAGGTGCAGCAGGCAGTGAAGAAAGCGAATGGTATGTTAGCATTCATAGCAAAAGGATTTGAGTATAGGAGCAGGGAGGTTCTACTGCAGTTGTACAGGGTTTTGGTGAGACCACACCTGGAGTCTTGCGTACAATTTTGGTCTCCTAATCTGATTTTGGTTCACCAGACTGATTCCTGGGATGTCAGGTCTTTCATATGAAGAAAGACTGGATAGACTCGGCTTGTACTCGATAGAATTTAGAAGATTCAGGGGGGATTTTATAGAAACTTACAAAATTCTTAAGTGGTTGGACAGGATAGATGCAGGAAGATTGTTCCCGATGTTGGGGAAGTCTAGAACAATTGGTCACTGTTTAAGGATAAGGGCGAAGTCTTTTAGGACAGCGATGAGAAAAACATTTTTCACACAGAGAGTGTGTGAAAAAAACATTTTTCACACAGAGAGTGTGTAAAGAGGAGTCATAACACACTGTGTCTTTACTACTGTTTATTCATGATACACATACTTTACTGCCTTAGCTGTTCGTGGTCTGTCACCGGAACCAGAGAGAGGGAGCACTGGGTGGGAAGGTTGTAATTATACTAGTGATGTGGGGAGTGGTTAGTAATGGTGAGGTCACTATGTTAAAGGTACATGCACATGTCATCTACATCCTTCCGCTTGGAAATAAAAAGCAATACCGTAGTGACAGGGCGACCACGTCTCATACGCTACGAGCAAGTGAGCAAATAGTTAAGCAAAATCACCATAACGGACAGGCGGCCTGATCACCCGCCCGGACCGGGTACGCAGCTCGCCATCTCCCCCCTCTGCAGGAGGAACATAAGTAGGAGCAGGCGCGGGTGAGAGAACCGGGGAATCGGGAGGAGAAAGAGAAAATGGAGACGGAGTAGGGGAAGCAGGAGAAGTAGCGGGAAGACGGGCAGGGGAGGGAGGACTGGCTGGAGGGGAAGGCAACGTGGCAGACAGCGGGGGGGGAAGGGGTCTGCAGGCGGCGGTGGGGGCTCGTTAACAAGCCGCAGATGTTGGCGGGACCGGCGGTAAATAGTACCGTCATGGTCGACTAGATAGGACCGCGGCGAACCAGCAGTACCGACGACGATGGCAAGCCTGGGGTGACCGGAGGGGGACTGCATCCGGACGACTTGGCCAGGGAACAGAGGCGGGAGGGGACGGCAGGACTTGTCGTGGGAGCGCTTTTGGAATTCTTGTTTGAGGGCAATGCGCTCTTGGACAGCAGCGGGCTGGAGAACAGAGGGAACGAAGGACCGCTGGGTCACCGGTATCGGAGGTCTCGTAGTGCGAGACATCAGCCGTTGTGCTGGGGAACCCAATCCAGTGTCGCGGCAAATGTTCCGAAGGTTGAGGAGTGCCAGGTAAAAGTCAGAATGGGACAGTCTACAATGTTCCAGCAAGTCCTTAGCACTGCGGACAGCGCGCTCTGCCAAGCCGTTGCTTTGTGGGTACTCTGGGCTGCTGGTATAGTGTCGGAAGTTCCAGCTGGCAGCGAAACGCCGAAATTCTGCACTTGAGAACTGGCTGTCGTTGTCCGATTGAAGACTTGCCGGGGTGCCATGGGTTCCGAAGTGGCGGCGCAGCTTGTCGATAACGGCCGAAGAGGTGAGGGAGTGCAGCTGGTCAACCTCGAACCAGCTGGAGTACGAGTCCACAAGAACCAGGAAGTGCTTGCCACGCCACTCAAAAATGTCAGTGGCGACGGTCATCCAGGGCAGCTCAGGGGCAGGCTGTTGCAGAAGCGGCTGCCGTTGCTGATGGGGAGTGAGGCTATTGCAGACAGAGCAAGCGGAGACCCTCTCCCGGATGTCCCGAACAAACTCTGGGCTTGAGACAGGGTGGCCTCGGCCCCAGGATGACCGCGATGGGCGGTCTGAAAGTATTGGTCACGCAGGGCAGCAGGCACGACGACCTTGTGTCCCTTCACGACCACGCCGTCATGCAGCACGAGTTCGTCATGGAGCAGGAAATAGGGCACGACTCCAGGCGGCAAGGATGAACGACAGTCTGGCCAGCCCTGCCTGATGACGTCGGCAAGCTGCTGCAGGGCAGGATGCTTGGCAGTGTTGCTGACCAGGGACTGCATCTGCTGGGAAGGCGCAATGTTGACGTTAAGCACCATCAGGTCAGACGATTCATATGGATGGCGATCGGTGGATGTTAGCGGTGCGCGGGACAGCGTGTCGGGCACAAACATGTCCTTGCCCTTGCGATATACAATTTTGAACGTAAAACACTGGAGCTGCAGCATCATGCGCTGCAAACGGGACGAGGCAACGTGGATCGGCTTGTTGAGGATAGAGACCAGCAGCTGATGGTCGGTCTCGATCGTGAAGCTGTTGCCCAGAATATAGTCCTTGAACTTGGAGCAGGCAAACACCACAGCAAGCAGCTCCTTCTCTATCTGAGCGTAGCGCTGCTCGGCAGGGGTCATGGTGCGGGACGCGTAGGAAACAGGCAGCTGCAGGCCATCGTGGAGCTGCAGACAGGCAGCACCAAGACCGAACTTGGAGGCGTCGCAGGTAAGAACAATGGGACGCTGCAGATCGAAGAATTGGAGAGTGGGGGTACTGGCCAGCCTGGACTTCAGTACGTCAAAAGCTTTCTGGTGATGCGGGAGCCAGGCCCAGGCAGTGTCCTTCTTGATCAACTCCCTCAGGGGCGCGCTCAGCTCGCTGAGGTCGGGGATGAACTTCCCCAAGTAATTAACCATGCCCAGGAAACGCTGCAGGCTGGGCACGTCGGTGGGCGATTACATCCCGGAGACCGCAGCCTTCTTCTGCGGGTCAGGATTCAGCCCCGATGCGGTAAAGACGTGGCCCACATAGGTGACCTCCGGGACGCGGAAACGGCACTTCTTTGGGTTGAGTTTGAGGTTGATTTCGCGGGCCCGGTCCAGGACTTGACGGAGGTGGAGATCGTGCTCAGCAACGTCCTTACCGTAGACCAGGATATCGTCAACGATGATGGCACACGGCAGACCGGCGAACAGCTGCTCCATCGTCCGCTGGAAGACCTCGCTGGCAGATTGATCCCGAATGGCATTCGGAGGAATCGGAACCTGCCGAAGGGCGTGCCGAAGGTAGTCAGGTAGGAGGACCGCTCGTCCAGCGGTATCTGCCAGAAGGAGCTCTTGGCATCGAGAACCGAGAAGACAGTGGACGGGCCAACCTGTGCAGCGACGTCCTCCACTGTTCGCATGGGGTAGTGAGGGCGTCTGATGGCAAGGTTCAGGTCTTTGGGGTTGATGCAAATGCGAATTTCACTTTTGTCCTTTTTCGCGGCAACAACCATGGTGGAGACCCACCGGGTGGGTTCGCTCACCTCCTTCAGGATACCCATGGCAACCATGTTGAGCAGCGTTGACTCCACCTTGTCCTTCATGGCGAAGGAGACGCGGTGTGGTGGACGGATCACAGGTTCAACACCGAGGTCGACAACGATCTTGTAGCTGCAGGGCAGCTTGCCCAGCTTGTCATCAAAACGGTCAGGGTATTCGCGCAGGGGGTCCATAAGGGTCCGCACCTGGTGGATACCACGGTGGAAAGAGACCAAGCCGAGGTCCTGGCACGCCCGGGCGCCCAACAGGGTGATGTTGTTCATATCCAGTAGATAAAAAGTGAGGGGCCGAGAGGCCTGCAGTACCTTGCAGTGCAGGGTAGCCCTCCCCACCGGAACGAGCACGGCTCCCCCGTAGGCATGCAACAGGGAGTTATCGGGAGTAACTTTCTCATCAGTCCTTATCTTCCTGAAGAGGCTTGTTGACATTACATTGGCCACGGCCCCCGTGTCGATTTTGGCGGTGAAGGTCGAGCCGTTGACAGTAACGCGAACCGAAGGGTCCGTTATCAGCGCAGGTGCATCCAACAGTGAAAATATGCTGGTCTCCCCCTGGGAGGAACTTGTATCAGCCAAAGGGAGTTCATCAGGCTGGAACTGTGAACCAAACGCGCTATCAGCTTGAGGAAGGTTGTTTAACATTCGCCGTGGAGCAGGAACTGGCTTCCCACGGGAGCGACAAGCGGCAGAGAAATGGTTTAATTTCCTGCAAAAATTACACGTTTTGCCCAGTGCAGGGCACACATTAAACTGATGGGAGGCAAAGTTGCAGTTGGGGCAACGCTGTGGGCTGCTACCCCCGGGTGCAGGGGAACCCCGTTGCCATTACGGGCCAGCGTACCGCCGGCGGCCAGCAACACTGGTAAAGTTAATGTCATGATCAGCAGACGACACCGCTGAGGCGACAGCTTCAGCCATGCGGGAGGCGTGCAGAGCCTCGTCCAAAGACAGGTCATGCTTCCGCAGAAGTTCAGCCCTTAGTTTTTCATCCTGAAGACCATACACTAGAATGTCCCGGGTCAGTTGGTCGGGGGTCAGTGCGTCCAGGCTACAACGTCTGGCCAGGTGCCGCAACGCGGCGATATAGTTATCGATTGAATCTCCAGGGATCTGACGCCTGGTGAACATTTTAAAACGCTCTAGAATGCAGTTAGTGGGGATGTCGCACATTGCGATAAACTTAGCCATAAGACATACCGGGTCCCGAGCATCTTCACCTGCACCATAGACAAACGACTCAGCCCGTTCCAGGGCATCGGGACCAGCCAGGTTCAGAAGCAGAGAAGCCTGTGTCGCAGGGGTGGCAGCAGGATGGGCGATCGTGACGTAGTGTTGGAAGTCACGTCTAAAGACACCCCACCAATGGGCAATATCCGAGTCGAAGACAAGCATATCGGGTTTGCGGCAAGAAGTAGCCATGGCGCGGGAGATACAAAAAAAAACACAATGGGGAAACGGGTCAAAAGTAAAGAAAACCCGACAAACTGGAGGCGCAAAGGTACGATTGTGACACCATGTAAAGAGAAGTCATAACACACTGTGTCTTTACTACTGTTTATTCATGATACATATACGTTGCTGCCCTAGCTGTTCGTGGTCTGTCACCGGAACCAGAGAGAGAGATCAATGGGTGGGAAGGTTGTAATTATACTAGTGATGTGGGGAGTGGTTAGTAGTGGTGAGGTCACTATGTTAAAGGTACATGCACATGTCATCTACACGGCGTAAAGACGCTGCGTACGGCGTCGGGACGGTGCGTACAGCATCGAGGCGGTGCGTGCGGCGTCGAGGCGGTGCGTGCGGCCTCCATGCGCCAGTGGGCCGGCAGCCCTTCGCCGCACGGAATATTTGAACAATGACAGTTTTTTGGAACCCCGCGCGATGTCGGGACCAACTCCGCACAACTCCATGCGGCTCCCGCGATCGAAGTGGGATCGGCCCCGCAAGGCCGCACGGCTACCGCGACCACATGCAGTCGCATGTTCGTGGGACAGACCCTTTAGTCTTGATAGAAAACCGAATTGTAGTCCCCCAAAGCATGCGAAGGCAGATGCTGAACACGCTACATGAATCACATCTGGGATTAGTGAAACTGAAACAACGAGCCCGCAATTTATTTACGTGGCCTGGAATGAATGCACAGATTGAGGACACAGTGGGAAATTGCTCGATATGCCAGGCGACCAGGAAAGCACAAGCAAGTGAGCCGTTCCAACCACACTTCATCCCCAGCAGACCTTGGTCTAAGGTCGGAGCAGACATCTTCATCTGGATGGAGTTGGCCATTTGCTTGTAGTGGACTATAACTCCAAGTACCCGGAAATAGCGCAACTGACAGACATAACGTCACATTCGGTGATACGTGAGATGACGGGCATGTTTACCCGGAATGGCATTCCTGGCTTGGTGATGACAGACAACGCGAGACAATTTGACTGTGCTTCTTCTTCTGTCGTATGTCTTTTAGACCTGCAGCTCCGTTGAGGTGAGCCAGGCCAACGTGTCATCGTCCAGGTCAATCAGACCTCGTTCACCATTCGGTGGCCGGTGTTTGGGGCAACTGGTGACTATGTGCTCCACTGTCTTGACTGTGCAGAGTTTCGTAGGTTCCAGGATGACTGGGAATTTGACCATGTCACCTCAAGTCCCATATGTCCACAGAGCAACGGGCAGATAGAGCGCTGTGTGCAAACTATAAAAGGTATCATGAGGAAAGCCAAACGCTGTGGACGTGACCCGATGTACGCCATCCTCGAATACCGCAACACCCCCCTTGACGGGACAGGCGGCTATGCCCCCTTACAGTTACTGAACAGTAGACTGTTACATAGATACATAGATACATAGAAATTAGGTGCAGGAGTAGGCCATTCGGCCCTTCGAGCCTGCACCGCCATTCAATACGATCATGGCTGATCATCCAACTCAGTATCCCATACCTGCCTTCTCTCCATACCCCCTGATCCCTTTAGCCACAAGGGCCACATCTAATTCCCTCTTAAATATAGCCAATGAACTGGCCTCAACTACCCTCTGTGGCAGAGAGTTCCAGAGATTCACCACTCTCTGTGTGAAAAAGTTTTTCCTCATCTCGGTCTTAAAGGATTTTCCCCTTATCCTTAAGCTGTGACCCCTTGTCCTGGACTTCCCCAACATCGGGAACAATCTTCCTGCATCTAGCCTGTCCAACCCCATAAGAATCTTGTACGTTTCTATAAGATCCCCTCTCAATCTCCTAAATTCTAGCGAGTATAAGCCAAGTCTATCCAGTCTTTCTTCATATGAAAGTCCTGACATCCCAGGAATCAGTCTGGTGAACCTTCTCTGCACTCCCTCTATGGCTATAATGTCCTTCCTCAGATTTGGAGACCAAAACTGTACGCAATACTCCAGGTGTGGTCTCACCAAGACCCTGTACAACTGCAGTAGAACCTCACTGCTCCTATACTCAAATCCTCTTGCTATGAAGGCCAACATACCATTCGCTTTCTTCACTGCATGCTGCACCTGCATGCCTACTTTCAATGACTGGTGTACCATGACACCCAGGTCTCGCTGCATCTCCCCATTTCCTAATCGGCCACCATTTAGATAATAGTCTGCCTTCCCGTTTTTGCTACCAAAGTGGATAACCTCACATTTATCCACATTATACTGCATCTGCCAAACATTTGCCCACTCACCCAGCCTATCCAAGTCACCTTGCAGTCTCCTAGCATCCTCCTCACAGCTAACACTGCCCCCCAGCTTAGTGTCATCCGCAAACTTGGAGATGTTGTTTTCAATTCCCTCGACCAGATCATTAATATAAATTGTAAATAGCTGGGGTCCCAGCACTGAGCCTTGTGGTACCCCACTAGTCACTGCCTGCCATTGTGAAAAGGACCCGTTTACTCCTACTCTTTGCTTCCTGTTTGCCAGCCAGTTCTCTATCCACATCAATACTGAACCCCAATACCGTGTGATTTAAGTATGTATCCTAATCTCTTATGTGGTACCTTGTCGAAAGCCTTCTGAAAGTCCAGATACAACACATCCACTGGTTCTCCCCTATCCACTCTACTAGTTACATCCTCGAAAAATTCTATAAGATTCGTCAGACACGATTTACCTTTCGTAAATCCATGCTGACTTTGTCCAATGATTTCACCACTTTCCAAATGTGCTGCTATCCCATCTTTAATAACTGACTCTAGCAGTTTCCCCACTACCGATGTTAGACTAACTGGTCTGTAATTCCCCGTTTTCTCTCTCCCTCCCTTCTTAAAAAGTGGGGTTACGTTTGCTACCCTCCAATCCTCAGGAACTACTCCAGAATCTAAAGAGTTTTGAAAAATTATCACTAATGCATCCACTATTTCTGGAGCTACTTCCTTAAGTACTCTGGGATGCAGCCTATCTGGCCCTGGTGATTTATCGGCCTTTAATCCATTCAATTTACCCAACACCACTTCCCGACTAACCTGGATTTCACTCAGTTCCTCCATCTCCTTTGACCCGCGGCCCCTGCTATTTCCGGCAGATTATTTATGTCTTCCTTAGTGAAGACGGAACCAAAGTAGTTATTCAATTGGTCTGCCATATCCTTGTTCCCCATGATCAATTCACCTGTTTCTGACTGCAAGGGACCTACATTTGATTTAACTAATCTCTTTCTCTTCACATATCTATAAAAACTTTTGCAGTCAGTTTTTATGTTCCCTGCCAGTTTCCTTTCATACTCTATTTTCCCTTTCCTAATTAAGCCCTTTGTCCTCCTCTGCTGGTCTCTGAATTTCTCCCAGTCCTCTGGTATGCTGCTTTTTCTGGCTAATTTGTACGCATCATCTTTTGCTTTGATACTATCCTGATTTCCCTTGTTATCCACGGATACACTACCTTCCTTGATTTATTCTTTTTGCCAAACTGGGATGAACATTTTTTGTAGTTCATCCATGCAGTCTTTAAATGCCTTCCATTGCATATCCACCGTCAACCCTTTTAGAACTAATTGCCAGTCAATCTTGGCCAATTCATGTCTCATACCCTCAAAGTTACCTTTCTTAAGTTCAGAACCGTTGTTCTGAATTAACAATGTCACTCTCCATCCTAATGAAGAACTCAACCATATTATGATCACTCTTGCCCAAGGGGGCACGCACAACAAGTCTGCTAACTAACCCTTCCTCATTACTCAATACCCAGTCTAGAATAGCCTGCTCTCTCGTTGGTTCCTCTACATGTTGGTTTAGATAACTATCCCTCATACATTCCAAGAAATCCTCTTCCTCAGCACCCTGCCAATTTGATTCACCCAATCTATATGTAGATTGAAGTCACCCATTATAACTGTTTTGCCTTTGTTGCACGCATTTCTAATTTCCTGTTTGATGCCATCCCCAACTTCACTACTACTGCTAGGTGGCCTGTACACAACGCCCACCAGCGTTTTCTGCCCCTTAGTGTTTCGCAGCTCTACCCATACCGATTCCACATCCTCCAAGCTAATGTCCTTCCTTTCCACTGCGTTAATCTCCTCTCTAACCAGCAACGCCACCCCACCTCCTTTTCCTTTCTCTCTATCCCTCCTGAATATTGAATGTTAAGAAGCAATTGCCATCGCCTCTATCGCTCTTACTGCCTCATCATGTCCCTCCCATGGAACCACAACTGGCCGTCCGGCAAGAAAAACAGGCAGCATACTGCAATGAGAAGGCCAAGCGCCGAGCCGCTGCCCCGCCTGGAACAACAACAGCAGGTGTGGTTTCATGCCAAACCAACCGAGTGGCAACGTGATCGGATTGCAAGAGAAAACCTGTCCCCTCGGAGCTACGTCATCTCTACACCGAGTGGTTCTGAGTTCCGCAGAAACAGGAAGGACATACGATCTGAGCATGAAACAGCTGAGCCATGCCTGGCAACACGCAGCAGACGAGCGCGAACACTCCCACAAGGAGGAACTCCTCTCCCAGACGGAGCAAGTCTCCAGACTCAGAAACAATCACAGGCCGCATCACAAGGTTCTGTGTGGGGAATCGGCTCAATGTGTGCCAAGCCACACTCGCACACAACAGAAATACAACACAGAACGAGTTGGAAATACGAACGCACGAGAAGTCGGCGATTGTCAAAACCCAACTCGACTGGTTATGTAATATTGTTGGGCAATGATTTTATAGTTGTTAAGTATGAAGAGCACTGTGTTATTTGTGGTACTTTATCCACGTTAAATTGATTAAAGGTTCAAGTTATGAGTTTTGATCCCAACGTTAAAGGGGGAGATGTGATGTAATTAAAGGGAAGGGGAGATGTGATGTAATTAAAGTGAAGGGGGAGATGTTAAGTAATTAAAGTGAAGGGGGGGATATGATGTATATGTAATATAAATGCCAGTGCCCCTGAGGCCAAAAGATGATGCTGGCAAATGCGCTTGTGCCTCGTGACTGTTCAGGTGACCTTCCAGAAGTTTCCGTTGGTTGTTCAGATTAAATCTTACTTATAAGATGGCGGACGTGTCTACATTGTGCTAGTCACAACAGAGCCTTGCAGAGAACATTACAACTCCGTCAGTTCTACCCCACACTGTGTCACTCCATCAGTGCTACCACACATTGTGCCAATCCATCAGTACATCCCCAGTGGGTTACTCCATCGGTACTACCCCACAATATATTAGTACACCAGTATTGTAGCAGCCATTTAGCTTAACTCAGTATGTCCCTCCATCAGTACCACCACAGTGTGTCCCTCCATCAGTACCACCACAGTGTGTCCCTCCATCAGTACCACCACAGTGTGTCACTCCATCAGTATCACCACAGTGTGTCCCTCCATCAGTACCACCACAGTGTGTCACTCCATCAGTATCACCACAGTGTGTCCCTCCATCAGTACCACCACAGTGTGTCCCTCCATCAGTACCACCACAGTGCGTGCGTCCATCAGTACCACCACAGTGCGTGCGTCCATCAGTATCACCACAGTGTGTCCCTCCATCAGTACCACCACAGTGCGTGCGTCCCATCAGTACCACCACAGTGTGCCCCTCCATCAGTACCAGCTCACTGTGTCCCTCCATCAGTACCACCACAGTGTACACCATCAATACCACCACAGTGTCACACCATCAAAACCCACCACAGTGTGTCATTCCATCAGTACCACCACAGTGTGATACTCCACAGCACTATCCAACTATTTTTGTGACTTCATCAGTACAATCCCTCAGTGTGTCACTCCATCAGATCTACTTCACATGTCATCACTCCATCAGTGCTACCCCACAGTGTGTTACTCGATCAGTACCACTCCGACATCTGTCACTCCATCAGGACTACCCTACGTGTCACTCCATCAGTGCTGCCATACATTTGATCACTTTATCAGTACTACTCCGCAGAGTGTCAGCCCATCAGTATTTCCCACAGTTATCACTCCATCAGCACCACCCCACTGTGTGTCTGTCCCTGTACGACCCCATAGTGTGTCACATCATCATTACTAGGCCGACGTTTGTTACTCCCCCAACGATTGTTACTCCACAGGATTACCCACAGTGTGTTATTCCATAAAGACGACCACAAAGTGTGTCACACCATCAGTTCTACCACAGTGTGTCACTCCATCAGTACCATCACAGCGTGACCTCCATCAGTACCACCACAGTAGAACCTTCCTTCAGTATCACCACAGTTCACCCCTCCATCAGTACCACCAGTGTGTCACTTCACCAGTATCACCACAGTGTGTCACTTCATCAGTATCACCACAGTGTGTCACTCCATCAGTACCACCACAGCGTGATCCTCCATCAGTAACACCTCACAGAATGTCAGTCCATCTGTACTACCCACAGTGTGTCAGTCCATTAGTAACACACAATGTCACATCATTAGTACTACACACAACATTTTATCACTTTATCTGTACTACACCACAGTGTTCACTTCATCAGTATCACCACAGTGTGCCACTCCATCAGTACCGCACAGTGTGTCCCTCCATCAGTACCACCACAGCGTGATCCTCCATCAGTAACACCTCACAGAATGTCAGTCCATCTGTACTACCCACAGTGTGTCAGTCCATTAGTACAACACACAATGTCACATCATTAGTACTACACACAATATTATCACTTTATCTGTACTACCCCACAGTGTGTCCCTCCATCAGTACTGCTCCACAGTGTGTCCCTCCATCTGTACCACCACAGTGTGTCCCTCCATCAGTACTGCTCCACAGTGTGTCCCTCCATCTGTACCACCACAGTGTCCTTCCATCAGTACACAACAGTGTTTCACTCCATCAGTACCACACGAGTGCGCCCCTCCATCAGTAACCACATATTGTGTCACTCGATCAGTACCACCACAGTGTCGCTCCATCAGTACCTCCGCAGTGCGCCCCTCCATCATTACTACCACAGTGTGCACTCCATCAGTACCACCACAGTGTGTCACTCAACCAGTACCAGCACAGTGTCCCTCCATCTGCACACAACAGTGTTTCACCATCAGTCCCACCAGTGTGTCACTCCATCAGTACCACACAGTTAGTCACCCCATCTGTACCACCACAGTGTCCCTCCATCAGAACACAACAGTGTTTCACTCCATCAGTACCACCACAGTATGCCCCTCCATCAGCACCACCACAGTGTGTCCCTCCATCAGTAGCACCACAGTGTGTCCCTCCATCAGTGCCACCACAGTGTGTCACTCCATCAGTACCACCACAGTGTTTCACTGCGTCAATTCTGCCCCATTTTTGTCCATCCATCAGTACTATCTCACTGTGTCACCCCATCAGTGGACCGAGAGAGGGCATCCCAGAGAAGGGGAATTCAGAGCGTAGGGAGAGTGTAACAGTTCAGCGAGAGTGACAGCAGTAAGGATGGAGGGAGAGAGAAAGAGAGGAGGAGAGGTGCTGCATCATTCGCTGTTTTATGTTTAGGACAATTCAGAGGTGGCAATGTTTCTGTTCTCTGAGTGTCGTGAGACTTTGGGTCGTTCCTCCACAGAGGTGATGAAGGAAGGCAGAGAATGTTATTGTCCCATGGTATAGTCAGATCTATTCCAGGCAAGTAGGGAGTGAATGGTTCCCGGGGTCAGTCAGCGGAGTGTGGGGTTGGGTCACAGTCAGTGAAGCCGCGATCATATTGAGTGGTGAAGCAGAGTGGAGGGAGGGGGCGGGGATTTTAGTCTGAGGTGATGTGTTGAACTAATTCCTCAACCTGTGGACAAAGGTCGCCCATTCCAGTCCACCTTCAAACTGGGCACCAGAAGCCCTGAGAGGGTCCCTGGAATTTGGCATTGCCTTGCTGAGTGAAACGGATTGAAGGAAATCAGACAAACAACATGAGGTGGTGAGTTGGATCTGATGGAGTTTGAAACAATATTCCCTTTGCTGGAACAATGCCGCCTCTCCCAATTTCCATCCCTCAGTATCTATCGCCACAATTCCCAGTCTTTGGAGTTTCTCAATCAATTCCCTGATTAAATCACAACCTGTCTCAGCAGGGATTTCACCTCGGCTGATGTCATCTATTTGTGAATCATTTCAAAATCTCTATTTTAAACTCTGTTGAAACTTCACTGTCCCGGTGAGACGGAAATGGTATGTGGAGACGGAAATGGTATAAAATCTCCAGGAATGTTCTGCCTCGGTATTTCATTCCGAGACATGACCTGTAGCTCACGGGGACACGTCGCTGGGCAGAGAAAATGTGGGAAAAGATTTATGAATATTACGCCGTGGAGAAAATCCTGTACGTGATCATTGCTGCCGTTGGAGTCCCTGGTAATTGAGCAGAACAATTCAAGTTTTATAACTCCGTGTGTTAACTGGTGTTGGCCTGATTCTCATCATGTTACAAGTTCCCAACTGATGATCGTTGTACAAGAATATGTGAAGAATATCAATCCTCTCAGTGAAATATTTGTGAATTAACGCTGTGATTTTCCTTATTTCCAGACAGCTGAAACTAACCCTCTTTTTCTCTCACTGCTGCCGGCCGGGACCCACTAGAATGTTGTTCTTGCCTTCAGTGGGACCTTGCCCAGAGTTATCCCACTGCTCGGGACAGGCAGGCAGGCAGCTCCCCGGGACGGTGTGACTGGGAGAGAGGGGTTCACATTGTGAAGTTCACTGTGTCTGAGTTATTGATCAGAGCGAACACCCGCTCCTGTGGACACTGTGTCTCACTGTGGAGTCTGTCTGTCACAGTCGGATTCCACCCACAGCCTGTTGATCAATAATTGGATCGATATCCTGGACCAGTGGCCGCGGATCTACCGGCGTGTGTGTGTGTGTTGTTACTTCACCTACACCTTCTTGAGTCTGCTGAGATTAGCCGCTGTATGTCTAAACTAACCCGACTAACTCCCCCCCCCTGTCTCTGTGCATTGGTACATATATCCCACACCGTCCATGCATGGGGATAATAGGTTGCATTCCTGGAACCGTCTGGATTTCGTGTGGGAAAGAACTGCAGATGCTGGTTTAGATCGAAGATAGACACAAAGTGCTGGAGTAACTCAGCGGGACGGGCAGCATCTCTGGAGAGAAGGAATGGGTGACGTTTCGGTTCAAGCCCCTTCTTCAGTCCCATTCCTTCTCTCCAGAGATGCTGCCTGTCCCGCTGAGTTACTCCGCTTTCTGCGTCGACCGTCTGGACCAGAAGGGGTGGACACTCATTTGCAACAATTGGCCTCTGCTTCAGAGGGAAGTGTGAAGGGCACCTTGTGTGGGGAGGGAGAGAAAGAGGAATATCAGGGATGATTGGATATGGCGGCCATTGTAGTGCGTTCTTCCCCCAGCTTTACCTTTACCTTTAGAAAGGGGATGAGGAGGCATTTCTTTAGACAGAGGGTGGTGAATCTGTGCAATTTATTGCGGCAGACGGGGGTGGAGGCCAAGTCAATGGATAGTTTTAAGGCGGAGAGTGATAGATTCTTGATTAGTACGGGTGTCGGTGGGTTACGGGGAGAAGGCAAGAGAATGGGGTTGAGAGGGAAAGATAGATCGGCCATGATAGAATGGCGGAGTAGACATGATGGGCCGAATGGCCTACTGCTGCTAGGAGCTGCACTCTTGTGTAAAGTGTTTAAGAAGGAACTGCAGATGCTGGAAAATCGAAGGTAGACAATGCTGGAGAAACTCAGCGGGTGAGGCAGCATCTATGGAGCGAAGCAAATAGGTAACTATTTCGTCTGAAGAAGGGTTTCGGCCCGAAACGTTACCTGTTTCCTTCGTTCCATAGATGCTGCCTCACCCGCTGAGTTTCTCCAGCACTTTTGTCTACTCTTGTGTAAAGTCCTTACTGAGTGATTTCCCTTATCTGTGCTGAATGCTAACCTGGTTCTGGAAGGGCAGAGTTTGGCGATAATGCAATGGATGAAGTAGTTTGCATCAAGAAGCCATTGGGATAATCTCAGTGGAAGCTTGAGAGTGATGAGTGGTGAGTGTGGAATTCTCTGTCTCAGAGGGCGGTGGAGGCCGGTTCTCTGGATGCTTTCAAAAGAGAGCTAGATAGGGCTCTTAAAAATAGCGGAGTCAGGGGATATGGGGAGAAGGCAGGAACGGGGTACTGATTGGGGATGATCAGCCATGATCACATTGAATGGCGGTGCTGGCTCGAAGGGCCAAATGGCCTCCTCCTGCACCTGTTGCCTACTGAACTTACTGTGGAATGAATCCATTAACGGAGCCACTCTGCTGCTGCTGCTGCCGGAGTCTAAGTTGTCCCTGCCTTCCCTCTGGAAGTCTCCCTCCTCGTCCCCATCAGATGCCGAGTTCCCAGAGCCCTGGTTAAACGCGGCCGGCCGCTCACGGTTAAGTCTGTGAAAGCGGCCCCATCACAGACTGTGAGCAGCAGCAGGGTTAACTATAGAAAGGACCATTGCGCCTATTGTAGTGGGTGGGTGGCTACTCGTTCCCTCCCCGCCCTTTACCCCGTCCGCCCTTCGCCTTATCTCTTCTCCCCTGAAGCAGGCAGGCAGGTCGGGCACAGTCGGAGCCGGCTCTGACATTGTTAAACTTGCAGCAGCCGCGCACCGACTCCAACACTCCTGATCTTGAGCTGAAAGTCGAGCCGGTGTTCAGCCCCGGAGACCGTGTTGAGTAAATGCCCAGTGTCCGTTCCCTTGTCTTTCCGCAGTGAATTTAGTGGCGATTGTGATCCTGTCCCGGGGAAAGTGTGGCCTCTCCACCTGCACCACTCGCTACCTGGTGGCCATGGCAGCGGCCGATCTACTGTCCGTCATCACCGAGGTCATTTTGTGTCGGATCCGATATCATTACTTTTATTGGAGTTTCCTGACCATCACCCCTGTGTGCAGTGTTATCATTGTACTGAAGTTTGCAGCTACAGACTGTTCTGTTTGGTTCACCGTCACTTTCACCTTTGATCGCTTCGTCGCCATTTGTTGCCAGAAGCTGAAAACTAAATATTGCAGCGGGAAAACTGCGGCTGCGGTTCTGGCAACAGCTGGCGTTCTGGTCTGTGTGAACAACATTCCCCGCTACTGCACACATGAACCCGGGCCAATCATCGAAAATGTCCCGTGGGGCTGTGACACGGTGGACAGTTATTACACTGACCCCGGGTGGGTGGCATTTGACTGGATCGACACGGTTTTAACTCCGTTCCTCCCTTTCGCTGTAATGCTGCTGCTCAACGCTCTGACAGTCCGCCACATTTTAGTGGCCAGTCGGGTCCGTAAGGGGATGAGGGGTGAGAGCAAGGGGGAGAACCGCAGTGACCCGGGGATGGAGAGCAGGAGGAGGTCTATGGTTTTACTCTTCAACATTTCCGGCAGCTTCATCCTCCTGTGGCTGACGCTGGTTGTAGAATTCGTCTATTATCAGATCACAGGAACTGGAAATGATCGGAATTAATCTCAATGGATCTTTAACAACGTCGGGTATTTGCTGAGTAATCTCAGCTGCTGCACCAACACATTTATTTACGCGGTGACCCAGTCCAAGTTCAGGGAGCAGGTGAAGAGCGCGGTGAAATATCCGCTCACCTCAGTGCTTCGGCTCATGAATCAATCCGCGCCCTGAGCGCATCCATCCCAGAGGCGGGCGGGCGGGCACAGTCTCTCCGCTCCGGGCTGCCCCCCCCCTGGCAACAGGTGACGTCACGATGTGGTGCGGCAGCCAATCGGATCGGATCGTCCGCTTCCCCTTCGGCCAATCAGTAGCCCCCTTCCACCCCGGCAACAGATGATGCTGTATGGGGGGTACACAGCGACCAATCAGAGGTCTCCCACCTCCCCTTAGCAACAGGTGATGTCAGAGGACCTGTTCTGGAACCTGGAGCTAGATCAGGATCTCCAGGACTTTGTGTTCTAGATCCTAGATCTCCCTCCGTCTCCTCTCTCTCTCCCTCTCTATCTCACACCCTCTCGCTCTCCTTATCTCCCTCTCTCTATCTCCCTCTCTCTCTCCTTCTCTCTGTCTCTTTCTCTCCCCCACTCTCTCCCTCTCTCCTCTCCCCCTCTCTCTCTCTCTCTCTCTCCCTCACTCCCTCTCTCCTTCTCTCTCCCTCTATCTCTCTCCACCTCTCTCACTTTCTCACCCCCACTCTCTCCCTCTCTCCTCTCGCCCTCTCTCTCTCTCTCCCACTCTCTCCCTCTCCCACTCTCTCTCCCTCTCCCTCTCTCTCCCCCTCCCTCTCTCTCTCCCTCTCCCCCTCTCTCTCTCTCAACAGAAGATAACTAAAAAGACAATATGGGGAGAAAAGTTGAGGTACGAAGGTAACCTAGCCAAGAATATAAAGCAGGATAGAAAAAGCTTCTTTACGTATGTGATGAGGCAAAAATGAGTTCAGACCAAAGTTGGACCCTTGAAGACCGAAACAGGTGAATTTATTATGGGGAACAAGGAAATGGCAGATGGGTTGAACAGGTACTTTGGATCTGTCTTCACTAAGGAGGACACAAACAATCTTCCTGATATAGTGGTGGCCAGAGGATCTGGGGTGACGGAGGAACTGAAGGAAATCCACATTAGGAAGGAAATGGTGTTGGATAGACTGATGGGACTGAAGGCTGATAAATCCCCAGGGCTTGATGGGCTGCATCTCTTTTTCTTTTCGCGTTTCGTTCTCTCTCTCTTCTTTCAATCGCTTTAGATTTAATTCATTTTTTCCGCTCCGAGCTCTAGTTTTTTTTAAAGCGGTGTTTTGGCCCGGCCTCCGTCCAAGCTGGGTGGAGAGGGGGAACGAGAAAGGAGGTGGGGAGGAGGAGAAGAGATACAAAACTGGGACATGGTTAGTTTTACCGTTAAATA
>JAXLNO010001455.1:0-18272 GCA_038087875.1 Malacoraja senta
TGGTCAGTGTCCTTGCAATTTCATAGAATGATTAATGAAACAAAGGAAGCCATCCAGTTCATGATGTCTAGACAAAATTGCTGGAGAAACTCAGCGGGTGCGGCAGCATCTATGGAGCGAAGGAAATAGGCAACGTTTCGGGCCAAAACCCTTCTTCAGACTGATGCAGGGTGGGGGGGGGGGGGGGCGGGAAGAAGAAAAGAAGAGGAGGAGCCAGAGGGCTGAGGGAGAGCTGAGAAGGGGAGGAGACAGCAAGGGCTACCGGAAATTGGAGAAGTCAATGTTCAGGCCACCGGGATGCAGACTGCCCAAGTGGAATATGAGGTGCAAGTAGACCAAATGCCTTCTTTCTTTGAATGTCTTTATATCCAAAGTCTATGTATACAGAGCTTTGCCTTCAGGAAAATCCATAATGGCATTTGAATGGAAATCAAGGTGGACCGTCGATTTTCCTCACAAGGAAACTCCTAAATTTACTCCTGCTTTAAGGAATCTGGCACATGGAGCCCATATTTATAACATTTATTGATAATTTTGATCATAGCTGTGATACATTGTATTGTAAAAAAAAATGGAAGTGAAGCTAGGTTTGGAGAAATTGTGCAGATAACAATGCTAAAAATGATCTAAAATCTTAGTCAACTCTGTGTAATAAGCTTGCATGATAGATAACTGTGTAATTATATGCAGAGACTATAGCAAGGGACTAAATAGTAAATCACTTTAGGCGAATGGAAAATAGCTGGTGAAAACTACACTTAATGAGACATTTCTCACAGATTTCTTTTTTTGGGAGATAAGCTTTCTGAGTTCCAGCATGAATATATGGTTTGAATTTTTTTCCCATGTTTATTCTGTTCTCCAAGTGAAAGGAATCTTCACATAGGAAGATGGAAATTCATGGTAGACTAAATCCCTCCTGAATGAAGTTAAAAACCATTTGACGTGCCAACAAGGAGGGATAGCCAATTCCCTAAGCTAATTCTGACAAGACCAGAGAATGGTAAAATATTAAACAGGAGCAGCACTAGACCAGTTGGCATTCAAGCCTGCTCAAGTGTTCAATACAATTGTGGCTGCTCTAATCTTGGCTTCAGCAAACCTTCACTGATTTTTCCCTGCATTTTTTTATTTTTCACATATATTCAACGATTCTGCCTCCACAGCATTATGGGTATTTGAAAGAAAAACATTCCACCTCATCTTTGTCTTAACAAGATGACCCAATTATTCTGAATCCACCCTCCCTATAAAACCAATCACCAATTATTAAGATTTTTTAGGGTAAAATTTACAGGGGCAATTTTTTCTTGACTATGCTCCTTGTTTAACCAGCCTGGCGTATACATTGGAGCATAACTGTACATATGGAAGTGGATTCAAATAGCATGCACAAATGGTTAGAAAGAATATAGAACATCGAACAGTGCAGCACAAGAAGAGGCCAACAATGTCTGTGCTGAACATGATGCTAAATTAAACTCATATCCTCTGCCTGCACATGATCCATATCCTTGCCTTCTATGTATTTCCATGTGCCTATCCAAAAGCCTCTTGAATGCCACTTTTGTACCTGCCTCCACCATCACCCTTCGCAACACGAGCAAGGCACTCACCACTCTCACTGTAAAAAAAACTTGCCCCGTACCCCTTTAAACTTTGCCCCTCTCACCTTGAAGCTATGTTCTCTCGTCCTTGACATTTTCACCCATGGGAACAAGGTTCTGACTGTCTGTCCCATCTATGCCTTTCATCATTTTGTATACTTCTATCGGGCATCTGTGGTGGATGACTTTAACTTTCCCAATATTTTCTGGGATTTACTCAATGCAAAAGGCTTAGAAGGAGCACACTTAGTTAGGTGCATCTAAAATTTCCTGAAAGATATTGAAAAAGACTGGTTAGAAATGGGATGAATGAGGATGATCAGGCAGACACAGAGAAAGTACTTTCTGTGATGAGTGAAAGCAGAAATAAAGACAATAAGTCTTATCAGATGCTATCTGATAAATTCAAAGGAGAATTTTGAAGAAATGGCTCTATTCATAATTTGCTGAGCAACATGTTGCCACGTGCAACAATGGTAGTAAATTATTCTGATACATTTTGGGGAACAGAAAGGAAGAATGATGTGTTGATAGGAGATACAAAAGATAAGTTCAAAAAAGGTTGTGTGGAGCTGAAATATGAAGCAAGTTATTTGAATGGCCTGTTTCTATACTGTGTGTTATGTGTTATACATTAGAAAATGGTACAGTTTAGCTCATTTTATTACACATTAGATTTGAGGCAAAACTGAATCTGAAGTCAAGCACAGGTTTTCCGATCAAAGTTCAACAATGATGTAATGGGAAACAAATCTTTCAGCAAGCACTTTAAAGTAATAAGCTATGTCCCCAGCATGTTCTATAATTTTAAGCTGATGAGGCGGTGAATTATTCATTGACAATTTGAGGCTCAAATTTTACTTGCTGTAATATTTAGTACACTGAGGAATGTTACTCAAGTTTGCTAACCAAAATAGCCCACAGCAGAATTTGAATAGCATGCTGCAACATAATTGGTATGTAGAGTTATGCTTCAGTAATCACTCACCAATTTACAGGAAATTACTCAGTTTCATTGCTTTTCAAAAATATTGCAGGTTTAGGTGATTTTAATGTTTTTTACTTCCATTGAGATGTGCCAACAAATATTTATAAATTTAGATTTTCAATAGATTATTTAAGTTGAGAAATATTAATTATAACCATCTTGAAGGGTATAGCTATGTCATTCATATTGCCTGTCACTGAATGCCGAGGTATCCATCAATGCTGTCAGACAAAACTAGCATCCCTTTCTGAACAGTCTGACAGTCAAGTAAATATAAATTATCTTCCTTTGTTGAAATTCTAAATATATTAAAGCAGTTAGAGCAGCTTCTAGATAATATGACAAATCAAATTTCCAAGACTGCATAGTGTAGGTTTGGAGGAGCACTTTTCAGTTAGCTTCAAACACTGCGGTACATCAGGGACAGGGAGAATTTGGTGAACGCTGCGTTTTTGATTAGTCACAACTATTAAGAGGTTGAGCTCCGGGAGTTAGATCCAGTGATGATGAATGTCTGGCAATGTATTTCAAAGTCAGGATGATGTGCAACTTGGAGGGGAACCCACTGCTGGTATTTTTGTGTAAGAAGGAACTGCAGATGCTGGTTTAAACCGATGATAGACACAAAAAGCTGGAGTAACTCAGCGGGACAGGCACCATCTCTGGAGAGAAGAAATGGTTGATGTTTGAGGTCGAGACCCTTCTTCGGACTGGTTAGGGATAAGGGAAACAAGAGACATAGACGGTGATAGAAACATAGAAACATAGAAAATAGGTGCAGGAGGAGGCAATTCGGCCCTTCGAGCCAGCATCGCCATTCATTGTGATCATGGCTGATCGTCCCCAATCAATAACCCGTGCCTGCCTTCTCCCCATAACCCTTGATTCCACTAGCCCCCTAGAGCTCTATCTAACTCTCTCTTAAATCCATCCAGTGATTTGGCCTCCACTGCTCTCTGTGGCAGGGAATTCCACAAATTCACAACTCTCTGGGTGAAAAAGTTTTTTCTCACCTCAGTCTTAAATAGCCTCCTCTTTATTCTGAGACTGTGGCCCCTGGTTCTGGACTCGCCCAACATTGGGAACAATTTTCCTGCATCTAGCTTATCCAGTCCTTTTATAATTTTATATGTTTCTATAAGAAATCCCCTCATCCTTCTAAACTAGAATACAAGCCTAGACTCGATGACCTCTGTCTGCTCAGGGAGAGCGAGGAGGTCATAGAAAGTAGTTACAGGGAGGTGGTCACTCCAAACCACGGGAGACAGAAAACTGTGTCACAGTTAGGAAGGGCAATGGGCAGAGGCAGGGACTGGTGAGTACCCCAGTGGCTGTACACCTTGAAAATAAGTACTCATGTTTGAGTAATGGTGGTGGAGACGGCATACCTGGGGGCAGCGACAGCGGCCGGGCCTCTGGCACAAAGACCGGTCCTGTTGCTCAGAAGCGTAAGGAAAAGAAGAGGAGGGCAATTGTAATAGGGGACTCTATAGTCAGGGGGTCGGATAGGCGTTTCTGTGGACGCAGACAGGAGACCCGGATGGTAGTTTTGCCTCCCTGGTGCCAGGGTCAGGGATGTGTCTGAACGTGTCGAAGAAATCCTGAAATGGGAAGGAGAGGAGCCTGAGGTTGTGGTACATATAGGTACCAACGACATAGGTAAAAAAAAGAGAAGAGGTCCTGAAAGAAGAATTTAGGGAGTTAGGTAGAGAGTTAAGGAGAAGGACTGCAAAGGTAACAATCTCAGGATTACTGCCTGTGCCACGCGACAGTGAGAGTAGGAATGGAGCGAGGTGGAGGATAAATGAGTGGATGAGGGACTGGTGCAGTGGGTATGGACTCAAGTTTCTGGATCATTGGGACCTCTTTTGGGGAAGGTGCGACCTGTACAGAAAGGATGGGTTGCACTTGAACTCGAGGGGGACCAATATCCTGGCGGGTAGATTTGCAAAGGCTACTGGGGAGACTTTAAACTAGTATGGTTGGGGGGAGGGACTTAAATTGGGAAAGCTAGCAGTCAGTGTGTGAGGCAGGAGGCAGAGAATGGAAGCACTCTGACCCAAAATGTAGGGGAGAGAGAAGAAAAAGACAATAAACAGAGAATAAGAGAGGGTGGGTTTCTTAAATGTGTATATTTTAATGCTAGGCGCATTGTAAGAAAGGTGGATGAACTTAAAGCCTGGATTGACACCTGGAAATATGATGTTGTGGCGATCAGTGAAACATGGTTGCAGGAGGGCTGTGATTGGAAACTAAATATTCCAGGATTTCGTTGCTTCAGGTGTGATAGAATTGGAGCGGCAAGAGGTGGAGGTGTTGCATTGCTTATCAGGGAAGATATTACAGCAGTGCTTTGGCAGGATAGATTAGAGGGCTCTTCTAGGGAGGCTATTTGGGTGGAACTGAGAAATGGGAAAGGGGTAGCAACACTCATAGGGGTGTATTATAGACCGCCAAATGGGGAGCGAGAATTGGAAGAGCAAATATGTAAGGAGATTGCAGATATTAGTAGTAAGCACAAGGTAGTGATTGTGGGAGATTTCAATTTTCCACACATAGACTGGGAAACACATTCTGTAAATGGGCTGGATGGGTTGGAGTTTGTAAAATGTGTGCAGGATAGTTTTTTGCAGCAATACATAGAAGTACCTACTAGAGAAGGGGCGGTGTTGGACCTCCTGTTAGGAAATGAGACGGGTCAGGTGGCAGAGGTATGCGTTGGGGAACAGTTCGGGACCAGTGATCACAATACCATTAGTTTCAATATAATTATGGAGAGGGTCAGAACTGGACCTAGGGTTGAGATTTTTGATTGGAGAAAGGCTAACTTTGAGGAGATGCGAAAGGATTTAAAAGGAGTAAATTGGGACAGTTTGTTTTATGGGAAAGATGTGGAAGAGAAATGGAGGACATTTAAAGGTGAAATTTTAAGAGTACAGAATCTTTATGTCCCTGTTCGGTTGAAAGGAAATAGTAAAAATTGGAAAGAGCCATGGTTTTCAAGGGAAATTGGACATTTAGTTCGGAAAAAGAGAGAGATCTACAATTATTATAGGCAGCATGGAGTAAATGAGGTGCTTGAGGAGTATAAAAAATTTAAAAAGAGTCTTAAGAAAGAAATTAGAAAAGCTAAAAGAAGATATGAGGTTGCTTTGGCAAGTAAGGTGAAAGTAAATCCAAAGGGTTTCTAAAGCTATATTAATAGCAAAAGGATAACGAGGGATAAAATTGGTCCATTAGAGAGTCAGAGTGGACAGCTATCTGCAGAGCCAAAAGAGATGGGGGAGATATTGAACAATTTCTTTTCTTCGGTATTCACCAAGGAGAAGGATATTGAATTATGTGAGGTAAGGGAAACAAGTAAAGTAGCTATGGAAACTATGAGATTCAAAGAAGAGGAAGTACTGACACTTTTGAGAAATATAAAAGTGGATAAGTCTCCAGGTCCGGACAGGATATTCCCTAGGACATTGAGGGAAGTTAGTGTAGAAATAGCAGGGGCTATGATAGAAATATTTCAAATGTCATTAGAAACGGCAATAGTGCCGGAGGATTGGCGTACCGCGCATGTTGTTCCATTGTTTAAAAAGGGGTCTAAGAGTAAACCTAGCAATTATAGACCTGTTAGTTTGACGTCAGTGGTGGGCAAATTAATGGAAAGGATACTTAGAGATAATATATATAAGCATCTGGATAAACAGGGGCTGATTAGGAACAGTCAACATGGATTTGTGCCTGGAAGGTCATGTTTGACTAATCTTCTTGAATTTTTTGAAGAGGTTACTCGGGAAATTGATCAGGGTAAAGCCGTGGATGTTGTATATATGGACTTCAGTAAGGCCTTTGACAAGGTTCCTCACGGAAGGTTGGTTAAGAAGGTTCAATGGTTGGGTATTAATGGTGGAGTAGCAAGATGGATTCAACAGTGGCTGAATGGGAGATGCCAGAGAGTAATGGTGGATGGTTGTTTGTCAGGTTGGAGGCCAGTGACAAGTGGGGTGCCACAGGGATCTGTGTTGGGTCCACTGTTGTTTGTCATGTACATCAATGATCTGGATGATGGTGTGGTAAATTGGATTAGTAAGTATGCAGATGATACTAAGATAGGTGGGGCTGTGGATAATGAAGTAGATTTTCAAAGTCTACAGAGAGATTTATGTCAGTTGGAAGAGTGGGCTGAAAGATGGCAGATGGAGTTTAATGCTGATAAGTGTGAGGTGCTACATCTTGGCAGGACAAATCAAAATAGGACGTACATGGTAAATGGTAGGGAATTGAAGAATGCAGGTGAACAGAGAGATCTTGGAATAACTGTGCACAGTTCCCTGAAAGTGGAATCTCATGTAGATAGGGTGGTAAAGAAAGCTTTTGGTGTGCTGGCTTTTATAAATCAGAGCATTGAGTATAGAAGTTGGGATGTAATGTTAAAATTGTACAAGGCATTGGTGAGGCCAATTCTGGAGTATGGTGTACAATTTTGGTCGCCTAATTATAGGAAGGATGTCAACAAAATAGAGAGAGTACAGAGGAGATTTACTAGAATGTTGCCTGGGTTTCAGCAACTAAGTTACAGAGAAAGGTTGAACAAGTTAGGGCTTTATTCTTTGGAGCGCAGAAGGTTAAGGGGGGACTTGATAGAGGTCTTTAAAATGATGAGAGGGATAGACAGAGTTGACGTGGATAAGCTTTTCCCACTGAGAGTAGGGAAAATTCAAACAAGGGGACATGACTTGAGAATTAAGGGACAGAAGTTTAGGGGTAACATGAGGGGGAACTTCTTTACTCAGAGAGTGGTGGCTGTGTGGAATGAGCTTCCAGTGAAGGTGGTGGAGGCGGGTTCGTTTTTATCATTTAAAAGTAAATTGGATAGTTATATGGACAGGAAAGGAATGGAGGGTTATGGTCTGAGCGCAGGTATATGGGACTAGGGGAGAATACGTGTTCGGCACGGACTAGAAGGGTCGAGATGGCCTGTTTCCATGCTGTAATTGTTATATGGTTATATGGTTATATGGTTTTCAATCTTTCCTCCTATGACAGTCCCGCCATCCCAGGGATCAATCTCGGGAACCTACGCTGCACTGCCTCAATCACAAGGATGTCCTTCCTCAAATTAGGAGACCAAAACTGTACACTATACTCCAGATGTAGTCTTACCAGAGCCCTATACAACTGCAGAAGAACCTCTTTACTCCTATACTGAAATCCTCTTGTTATGAAGGCCAACATTCCATTAGCTTTCTTCATTGCCTGCTGTACCTGCACCCCAACTTTCAGTGACTAGTGTACAAGGACATCCAGGTCTCGCTGCACCTCCCCCTTACGTAACCTAACCACTTTGAGATTATCTGCCCCTTGTTTTTGCCGACAAAGTGGATAACCACATTTATCTATATTATACTGCATTTGCCACGCATCTGCCCATTCACTCAACCCGTCCAGGTCACCCTGCAACCTCCTAACATCCTCTTCACAGTTCACACTGCCACCCAGCTTTGTGTCATCTGCAAACTTACTAGTGTTGCTCTTAATTCCCTCTTCCAAATCATTAATATTTAAGGTAACCAGCTGGACCAGGGTCCTTGCAAACTGCATAACAAGGGCCGTAGATAGGACTTTAAACTAAACTAAATAGTTGGGGGGGGGGAGTCAACAAATTGGAAACGTGTGGATAAAGTTAAGGGAAGGAGCGTGCAGGAGAGGTTGTTGAGTTGAAGTCTCCAGAAGTAGTAGGTCAGAAAGTTTAAGAAGGGATAAGAATCCAAGGTCATGTAAAATTGGGACCAATGTTAGAAGAGCAGTGGTGAATACTGAACTAAAGGTTTTATATTTGTATGCATGCAGTGTACAAAAGAAAGTGGATTAGCTAATAGCGCAGTTAGAAATTGGTAGGTACAGCATTGTGGGCACCACTGAGACGTGGCTGGGAGCTGAATATCCAAGGTTACATCCTATCGAAAAAACCAACAGGTGGGCAGTGGGGGTGGGGTCGCTCTGCTGATAAGGAATGTAAATCAGTCATTAGCAAGGGTTGACATGGTATCAGAAGATGTAGAATCCTTGTGGGTAAGGCGAAGAAACTGTATGGGTAAAACGTCCCTGATTGGAGTTATTCACAGGACAGTAGCCAGATTGAAGGTTGCAAATTACATCAGGAGATACAATCGGTATTTAAAAAAGGCATGAGGGATTTCAATATGCAGGTAGACTGGGAGAATCAGTTTGGAATTGGATCCCATGAGAATGAATTTGTAAAGTGTCAACAAGATGGTTTCTTAGAGCATGTAGTCGACCCTACTGGGGAAAAGGCAATTCTGGATTTGGTATTGTGTAACACACTGTATTTGACTCGGGAGCTTAAGGTAAATGAAACCCTAGAAGGTAGTGATCATAATGTGATAAAATTCACCTTGCAGTTTGAGAGGGAGAAGATGAAATCAGATGTGCAGTATTATTGTAAAGATGACTACAAAGGCATGAGGGAGGATATGGCTAAAGTTGATTAGAAAGGGGCCCTAGCAGAAATGACGGTGGTGCTACAATAATGGGAGTTTCTGGGAATAATTCAGAAATTGGTGGATCTTTTCAATAGACAATAGACAATAGGTGCAGGAGTAGGCCATTCTGCCCTTGGAGTCAGCCATTCACTGGGATCATGGCTGATCACCAACACTCAGAACCCCGTTCCTGCCTTTTCCCCATATCCCCTGATTCTGCTATCTTTAAGAGCTCTATCCAACTCTCTCTTGAAAACATACAGAGAATTGGCATCCACTGCCTTCTGAGGCAGAGAATTCTCACAATCCTCTGTGTGAAGAAGTTTTTCCTCATCTCCGTTCTAAATGGCTTACCCCTTATTCTTAAACTGTGGCCCCTGGTTCTGGACTCCCTCAACATTGGTGTAGTGACCGTCTTTACAACGTCTCAAGGTTTTAGTCCCCGATGGTCACTAATTTGTTGACCATGGTACAGAAGGAAATCTTATGCAATCCACGAGCTCTCCACGAGACATTCAAAGCTGTCGAAAGATGAATATTACAGAAACAGTCTCTTGATTAATTGTTTCTTTATTGTAGTAGTACAAACAGTAAAATCACTCTGAAAACTTCTGCTTGTATAAATACAAAGTCTTCCAGCATATATACGTTTCAATCATACTCGTGATCATGTCGTGATCATGGTCAAAAACTATATCTTCCCCATAGTCTTCACCGAACTAAAGTAAATTAAACGATCTGGGAATCTGCGCCAGAATCGTAGCCACGAACACGACCACGACCAAGACTACGTATTAATCCCACCCACACAATTGCAGACAGATAAAATTAAAGGTAACTGGATATAATTATAATATACTGAGTTAAGCTAAATGGCTACTGCAGTCGGGAACATGTTTCCTGCGTCCAAACCCTTAATAATCTTATATGTTTCATTAAGATCCCCTCTCATCCTTCTAAATTCCAGAGTATACAAGCCCAGCCACTCCATTATATCAACATATGACAGTGCCGCCATCCCGGGAATTAACCTCGTGAACTCCCATGAAAGCAAGAATGTCCTTCCTCAACTTTGGACACCAAAACTGCACACAATACTCCAGGTGTGGTCTCACTATGGTCCTGTACAACTGCAGAAGGACCACTTTGCTCCTTTACTCATCTCCTCGTGTTATTAAGGCCAACATGCCTTTCGCTTTCTTTACTGCCTCTTGTATGAACAAGGACCCCCAGATCTTGTTTTACTTCCCCTTTTCCCAACTTGACACCATTCAGAAAATAATCTGCCTTCCTGTTTTTGCCACCATAGTGGATAACCTCACATTTATCCACATTAAACTGCATCTGCCATGCATCTGCCCACTCACCCAATCTGTCCAAGTCAGCCTGCATCCTCATGTCATCCTCCTCACACTTCACACTGCCACCCAGCTTTGTGTCATCTGCAAATTTGCTAATGTTACTTTTAATCCCTTCATCTAAATCATTAATGTATATTGTAAATAGCTGCGGTCCCAGCACCGAGCCTTGCGGTACCCCATTAGTCACTGCCTGCCATTCTGAAAGGGACCCATTAATTCCTACTCTTTGTTCCCTGTCTGCCAACCAATTTTCTATCCAGGTCAGTACCCTACCCCCAATACCATGTGCTCTAATTTTGCCCACTAATCTCCTATGTGGGACCTTATCAAATGCTTACTGAAAGTCCAGGTACACTACATCTACTGGATCTCCCTTGTCCATTTTCCTAGTTACACCCTCAAAGAATTCCAGATGATTAGTCAAGCATGCTTTCCCCTTCGTAAGACCATGCTGACCCGGACCGATCCTGCTACTGCTATCCAAATGTGCTGCTATTTCATCTTTTATAATTGACTCCAGCATCTTCCCCACCACTGATTTCAGGGTAACTGGTCTATAATTCCCTGTTTTCTCTCTCCCGCCTTTCTTAAAAAGTGGGATAACATTAGCTACCCCCCAATCCACAGGAAATGATCCTGTATCTATAGAACATTCGAAAATGATCACCAATGCGTCCACGATTTCTAGAGCCACTTCCTTAAAAGCCCTGTCCCACGGGCAGGCGGTAACAGGCGGTGAAGCGCGGCATCCCCGGAAGCGGGGACCACGCGGCTACCGTGGGAGCACCGCGCGGTGGGCCAAGTGTTCACCGTACGGCCGGTCCCACGAGCATGCGGCAAGCGCAAGCTAACCGGAAGCGGTTGCCGCGCGGAGGCCGAGTGTTTACCGTACGACCTGTCCCACGAGCATGCGAACGCATGCGGCGAGCTCGGCGTCGGGTGATGACGTCATCGCGCAACGCAACGCGCTATGCAATAATGTCGAGACGGCTTGCGGCGTACAGGCGGTGCTCGCTGCGTATAGGCGGTGCTTGCGGCGTACAGGCGGTGCTCGCGGTGAAGAGGCGGCGGCTGGGCGGCAGGCCGAGATATTTGGACAGTGTCAGTTTTTCTGAGCACCGCGTGGTGTCGGGACCAACTACATACGGTTCCGGCGATCTGCGTGGGACCGACCCCGCGGGCCATGCGCGGTTCCCTGGCAGTCCACGCGCGGTCCCAACTTCCTGCTACACCGCGCGTCACCGCTTGCCCATGGCTTTAAGGGCCTGTCCCACTTAGGCATTTTTTTAGGCATCTGCCGGCAAACTGTTTATAGTCATAGCAGGTCGCCGAAAAAACGGGAACTGGACCCCCCTTTGACAATGTCTACGACAAGCTATAACAACCTACCACCTAGTCGACATCCAGCTACGCCAAGTTAACGATAACCGGCGACCCATTAGGACATCCACCAATGATCACACCTACGACAACCTACGACCACACAGGTGACAACCTATGACAACCAAAGTCAACCTACGTCCACCCGCGACAAGCTACAACAAGCTAAGACCCTGTCGTCGACAACTGAAGACAATTGAAGACAATTCAGTCGCCGGTACCAGTCGTCAGTTGGTAGGTAGTCGCCAATGGAATTCACCGGTCAGCACCGGCGACAACCTACTTCATCTGGCGACAATCTACGACATGACCTACGTCAGGAGAAGTCAAGCTACACTCATTGGTGTCAACCCACTGTCGTCGACTGTCGCTGAAAATTTTTGAACATGTTGAAAATCCAGCCACGACCAGGAAGGCGCTACGAGTCTTTGGGCGACTGAGAAGACTACTCACGACCATACAGGCGACACCCCAGCGACCATGTGGCGACAGCCTAGTCGCCCGTAGTCGCATAAAAATAGCTTAAAGGGCCTGTCCCACTTACGCAACTTTTTTGGCAACATGCAGTCGCCATTACAGACCATTACAGTCGCAGCAGGTCGCCAACATTTTTCAAAATGTTGAAAATCCAGCAGCGACCAGAAAAAAGTACGACTCTTTGTGCCACTACTCATGACCATACAGGCATCACCCCGCGATATACAAAGGAAAGTCAGTGGATGATGTTTACCTGGATTTTCAGAAGGCCTTTTATTAGGTGCCACACACGAGGCTGATAAAGAAGATTCCATGGTTTTTGAGGGAAGATACTAGGACAAATAAAAGATTGGCTGAATGGCAGAAGGCAAAGAGTGGGAATAAAGGCGGCTTTTTCTAGTTGGCTACCAGTGACTGGCAGTGTTTTGCAGGGGTTGCTGCTGGAGCTGTTACTCTTCATGTTGTATGCTAATGATTTGGATGATGCAATTGAAGGCTTTGTGGCCAAGTTTGCAGATGACACAAAGATAGGTGGAGGGGCAGGTAGTGTAGAGAAAGCTGGGACTGCGGAAGGACTTGGACAGATTGGGAGAGTGGGCAAAGAAGTGGCAGAGGGAATACAGAGCTGCAAAGTACGGAGTAGTAGGAATAAAGGCATAGACTATTTTCTAAATGGGGAGAGGATTCAGAAAATGAGGTGAAAAGGGACTTGGGATTGCTGGTGTAGGATTTCCCAAAAATTAATATGCATGTTGAATCAGTAGTAAGGAAGGTAAATGTTAGTATTTATTTTGAGAGGACTAGAATATAAAAACAGGGACTGGTCAGACTGCATTTGGAGAATTGTGAGCAGTTTTGTACCCCATATCTGAGGAAGGATGTGCTTTTGGTGGAGAGGGTCTGGATGAGGTATACGAGAATGTTCCCTGGGATGATTCGATTAACGTATGATGTTTGACATCACTTGAGTTTGGATGAGGGGGGATCCTCAATGAAACTTACTCAATAGTGAAAGGTCTGGATAGAGCGAGGATGTTTCCATTAGTGGGAGAGTCTAGGACCAGAGGGCAAAGCCTCAGAATAAAAGGACATACATTTAGAAAGGAGATGAGGAGAAATTTATTTGGTCAGAAGGTGGTGGATCTGTGGAATTTATTGCCACGTCATTGCACATTTTTAAGGCAGTGATTGGCAGGTTTTTTGATTAGTTAGGTTGTCAAGGGTTATGTGGAGAAGGCAGGAGACTGAGGTTGAGAGAGAAAGATGGATCAGCCATGATTAAATGGCATTTTACCCTTGATGGGCTGAATGGCCTAATTCTGTTCCTATGACTTATGAACTTATAATTCATTGCATCCAATGGATTCCATCTATTTTCTCGAGCTTTGCTCATACTTTATAGTCTAAGAGCAAAAGTGGAAGTTAATTAAGTTTGAATGCTCCCTCCCTGCAGAAGCTAATAGACTGGTGTGCTTCAAACCAATTTACATGAAACAATCTTCTTCCTATCTTTACATAAATTAATATCAGTATGACCAGTTACCTGTTAATTAAATCAAACCCTTACTTTTCAATTATCTTTTAATATACCATCTCCTTTTTTCTTTCATGGACCAAAGTAAAATTGTTAGATTTAAAAGGATTTTAAGTTTTCTCAGTTGAAAGGTGAGGATGTGACAATATTGTAGAATCATCTTTAGGTCCTTAAAGTCTTACACTTTCAACAGGAACGTTATTATCTAAACCTGGATACCGAGACGTTTCTCAGCAAAGTTCAAGGTTAAAAACTGGCTTACCTGACCACAGAATAATATTTTGCATTTCTGTGCCCTGAGCGTTGAAAGCATTGCTCAAAGAATTGGTGAGATTTTCACTTGCATTAAAATGTTTTTGCTGCTGAGAAGCATTCTCAAATAACATCCACAACAGTGCATTCCCCCAAAATAGTCTACAGCTTAATTTTCAACTTCAATGGTCTGAACAGTAACTTCTTATTTCTTCCCAGAGCAATCATCTTCCTGTTTTCTCTGAAACCATGCTACCTAAAGAGCTACCACTCAAACGGAATGTTTTGTTCTTGTAGAGAGCTGTGACCATGAATACAGTCCTATGTACAAATAAATGGCATGTACTAGACTACTCTGCCTGTAGAGCTCAAAGCCACAGTCATTCTTAATTTAGTTCACGAGTCGAGGGCTGAGTAGTGAGAGGTTCAGTAGGCTCGGACTTTATTCCTTGGAGCACAGGACGATTACGGGTGATTTTATAGAGATGTACAAAATCATTTGATGAATAGATCGGGTAAATGCACAGTGTCTTTTGTCAGGAGTAGTAGGTTTATGGTGAGGGGGGAAATATTTAATCAGAACCTGGTCTAAGAAACAATCCCTGACACAATCCACAAATTAGTCTTCCAGAATAATCTTGCCAATTTGATTAGTTCAATCATTATGCAGATTAAAACACCTACTATAATTGCAGTTCTCTTTTTGCATCATTTAGGTTTTTCCCATTTATTCTTTGGCATACCAAGAAGCAACACTTTAGGGGCTTGTAGATTGCTCCCAAAAGTGACTTATTTCCCCTGCTATTCATTACATCCACCCAATCAGATGCCTTGTCATTATCCCCTGCATCCATATCATTAATCAGCAGCACAGGGATTCTTACTCTGCTGAATAAAGATTCCCCGTCTTCCATTTTGTCTTTTCATTTGGAATCTAAAGTAGCCTGGAATATTGGATTATACTGCTTATTCTGCCCCCAGGTCTGTGTAACAGCTGAGACTGAACATAGAACAGTACAGTAGACACAAAATGCTGGAGTAACTCAACGGGACGGGCAGCATCTCTGGAGAGAAGGAATGGGTGAACATGATACCAAGTAATCTGATCTCATCTGCCTGTACACGATCTATATCCTGCATTCCCTGCATTTCCATGTGTCTATCTAAAAGCCTCTTAAATACCACTGTCAAACCTGCCTCCACCACCTCCCCTAGCAATGCATCTAAAGCTCCCACTACTCTATGTAAAAAAAACTTCCACCCCGCATCTTCTTTAAACTTTCTCCCTCTCCCCTTATAGCTATGCCCTTCAATGTTGGACATTAACATGCTGGGAAAAGATTCTGAATGTCTATCTTATCTATGTCCCTCCTAATTTCATATACTTCTAACATGTCTGCTCTCAACCTCCAACGTCCCAGAGAAAACAAACCCATTCTATCCAAGCTCTCTCTGTATCTGAAACCCTCTAATCCAGGCAGCATTCTACTAAACCTCCTCTGCTCCCACTCCAAAGCCTCCACTTCTTTCCTGTAATGGGGTGACCAGAATTGCACATAATACTCCAAATGTGGCCTAATGCAAAATCCTATAGAATCCTATCGAACTGCATCATGAAGAAGGGTCCCAACCTGAAACGTCGCTTATCCATTCCGTCCACAGATTCTACTGACCCACTGAGTTACTCAAGCACTTTAGGCTCTGTCTCATGGTGTTGCGGTCATCGGCGGTGAAGCGCGGCGTCGCTGGTAGAGGGGACCGCACGGCAACGGCAAGAGCGCCAAGCCTATGCCGCGGGAGCGCTGCGCGGGGGCCGAGTGATTTAAGTACGGCTGGTCCCACGAGCTTGCGGTAAGTAAAAACAAAGGGCGGGCCGACTGCGATGACGTCATTTCGGATCTGCGGGGCTGTGGCGGCGGCAGTGCTGATCACGGCGCTGTGGCGGTGGCTGTCGTGCCTCACTGGCGGAGGCTGTGGCGGTGCAAGTTCGACGCACGGCGCTCGTGCCACACTGGCGGCGGCTGTGGCGGTGACCGTGCCGCACTCGTGCCTCACTGGCGGCGGCTGTGCGGTAGGAAAAGTTTTTTGAACAGTGTTGGTTTTATTTTAGCACCGTGCGGTGTTGGGAACAACGCCGCACGGCCCCGGCGGCGGGCGTTTGACCGAGCCCGCGGTCTCTGGCGGCCCAGGAGCGGTAGATTGTTCCTGTTTTGCCGCCAATGACCGCAGACTCGTGAGACAGGCCTTTTTGTGTTTTACACTGTAATAGTTATTCGGTCATCCTCATCTTTTACTATTTTGTACTCTCGAGTCTTCTACCTTATCACAAATGCTGGCCTGTAACAGGCCCATCACACCGGCTACAACCTACGAGAACCTCCGACCTCCTGGCAACCCATTAGGACCTCCTGGCTACCCACCTACGGCTGGAGAATTCTCGCTACTCTCCATGGCGGCTTCATTCTAGTCGCCACTAATTTTTCAACATGTTGAAAAATTCACGGCGACCATTATGAGGCCGCAACTAATTCCAGAATGTGGGAACTCTCACGACCATGAAGGCGACTCCCCGGCAACCATCCGCGAACAGGCGGCGACCATGTGGCGACTGCATAGTCTCCTGCAGTCGCCTAAGTGGGATAGGCCCATTAAGCTTCGACCTTTTGCATTTCTTACATATTTATAATAATGTTTTGTGGTGTGGAATCCAGGGACCCCAATTTCAGTTTGGTTAATAAATCAGTGCTTAAATCATAAAGAAACAAAAGATTAGTGAGATACACATTTCAACATCACAGAAAATAGTTCTTGCTGTATGCCATTATGAATTAAAAATGAATTGAGATAAATAACCCAAAATCCCCAAAATGTTACATATTATCCTTTTGGCTTCCACATATTCTGAGCTATCCTAATCTATTCACATGAAAGTTATTTTTTTTTAATTTATTATTCACCTAGTTTAACAGGAAATATGAAAGCAGCCTGAATAAGCTGCACGCACACCCTCACAAGTTAATAACATACAGTTAGATTTACTGCCTCATGTTCCACTATCCTCTCATGGAGTTGTAGATTTATGAGAAAAGAAATAGGTCCTTTCATGCCGACCATCAAATACTGTAGCTGAATGTACTTATTCTTCCACCTATCCCTCAACGTCCAGATTTTACCACTCACCTACATGCTATGGACTATTTAGAGTGGTTGATTAACCTACTGCCTTTGAGATGTGCGAGGAAATAGTAGTATCTAGAAGGAAACCTACATGATTATCATAACCATAATAATTATAATCATAATCATACTTTATTAGCCAAGTGTGTTTTGCAACAAACGAGGAATTTGATTTGCCATACAGTCATACTAATAAAAAGCAATAGAACAAACAAAATGGATTTTAACATAAACATCCACCACTGCAGGTCCTCCACATTCCTCACTGTGATGGAAGGCGAAAAAAAGTTCAATCCCTTCTTTGTTCTCCCGTGTCGGGGGCCTTGAGCCTTCTGTTGACGGGATGATATTGACTCCCGCATCCCGCGGGCCCTTCGCATTGGGGCAATCAAGCTTCTGCACCAGGGGGATGTCAGTTCCACACAGTCAACAGTGGAGGTGAGGAACAAATGCAGGTCACTGTGGCTGTGAGGAACAGCTCTACGAGTTGCACTGCCATGTCACTCTTATGTCACTCTTATTGCACTGCCATCTCACTCCATCCCAATAGTACCACCATTAAAACCGCTTTTTGCCATGTTTTCTCAACATAATTTGAGAACAAGCTGTTTGTTTTAATGCATCAAAGCATAATCCGCCCATTCGGACATGAAGGTCACTTAAGAACAGCTTGTTAATTTGTTTGATCCATTGAGTACTATTTGAGCCTAAGGAATTACAATTCTGAGGAATAAGGATATATTTCGGAGAAGTTCTGTCATTATTGAAATAAATTGGGAGAAACAAGTAGTGAGAGGCCATGGGTTGAATTTTAAATCATGTGAGTAATGAGTCTGAGAACAGATGGTTGAGGTGGGGTGCTATTGGAGGAGATGGCTCTTCAAACTGTCCTGAATTATGGATGGTAGACAAAAGTGCTGGAGAAACTCAGCGGGTGCAGCAGCATCTATGGAGCGAAGGAAATAGGCAACGTTTCGGGCCAAAACCCTTCTTCAGAAA
>JAXLNO010001456.1:0-34049 GCA_038087875.1 Malacoraja senta
TGGTTTGCTTTGAAAATGCAAACGATCGTTTGCTTTGAAAATGCAAAAGGTGGTTTGCTGGATTGCATTGAAAATGCAAAAGCTGCGTTTTAATGGAAATGCAAAATGTGGTTTGCTTTGAAAATGCAAAAGATGGTATGCTTTGAAAATGCAAAAAGGTTTGCTTTAAAAAAGCAGTAGATGGTTTGCTTTGAAAATGGAAAAGGTGGATTGAAAATGCAAAATGTGGTTTCCTTTGAAAATGCAAAAAGGTTTGCTTTAAAAATGCAATAGATGGTTTGCTTTGAAAATGGAAAAGGTGGTTTTCTTTGAAAATGCAAAAGGTGGTTTCCTTTGAAAATGCAAAAGGTGGTTTGCTTTGAAAATTCAAAAAGGTTTGCTTTAAAAAAGCAGTAGATGGTTTGCTTTGAAAATGGAAAAGGTGGTTTGAAAATGCAAAAGGTGGTTTCCTTTGAAAATGCAAAAGGAGGTTTGCTTTGAAAATACAAAAGGTCGTTTGCTCTGAAAATGCAAAAGTTCGTTTGCTTTTAATATGCAAAAAGTCGTTTGCTTTGAAAATGCAAAAGATTGTTTGCTTTGAAATTGCAAAAAAGTGGTTTGCTTTGAAAATGCAAAATTGGTTTGCTTTGAAAATACAAAACGTGGTTTGATTTGAAAATGCAAAAAGTGGCTTTGTTTTAATATGCAAATGGTGGTTTGCTTTGAAAATGCAAAAGGTGGTTTGCTTTTAAAATGCAAAAGGTGGTTTCGTTTGAAAATGCAAATGTTGGTTTTCAATGAAAATGTAAAAGGTGGTTTGCTTTGAAAATGCAAAAGGTGGTTTGGTATAAAAATGCCAAAATGTGGTTTGCTTTGAAAATGTAAAAGGTGGTTTGCTTTGAAAATGCAAACGGTCGTTTGCTTTGAAAATGCAAAAGATGGTTTGCTGGTTTGCATTGAAAATGCAAAAGCTGTGTTTTAATGGAAATGCAAAATGTGGTTTGCTTTGAAAATGCAAAAGATGGTATGCTTTGAAAATGCAAAAAGGTTTGCTTTAAAAAAGCAGTAGATGGTTTGCTTTGAAAATGGAAAAGGTGGATTGAAAATGCAAAATGTGGTTTCCTTTGAAAATGCAAAAAGGTTTGCTTTAAAAATGCAATAGATGGTTTGCTTTGAAAATGGAAAAGGTGGTTTTCTTTGAAAATGCAAAAGGTGGTTTCCTTTGAAAATGCAAAAGGTGGTTTGCTTTGAAAATTCAAAAAGGTTTGCTTTAAAAAAGCTGTAGATGGTTTGCTTTGAAAATGGAAAAGGTGGTTTGAAAATGCAAAAGGTGGTTTCCTTTGAAAATGCAAAATGAGGTTTGCTTTGAAATGCAAAAGGTGGTTTGCTTTGAAAATGCAAAAAGGTTTGCTTTAGAAATGCAGTAGATGGTTTGCTTTGAAAATGGAAAAGGTGGTTTGCTTTGAAAATGCAAAAGATGGTTTGCTTTGAAATTGCAAAAAAGTGGTTTGCTTTGAAAATGCAAAAGGTGGTTTGCTTTGAAAATACAAAACGTTGTTTGATTTGAAAATGCAAAAAGTGGCTTTCTTTTAATATGCAAATGGTGGTTTGCTTTGAAAATGCAAAAGGTGGTTTGCTTTGAAAATGCAAAAGATGGTATGCTTTGAAAATGCAAAAAGGTTTGCTTTAAAAAAGCAGTAGATGGTTTGCTTTGAAAATGGAAAAGGTGGATTGAAATTGCAAAAGGTGGTTTCCTTTGAAAATGCAAAAAGGTTTGCTTTAAAAATGCATTAGATGGTTTGCTTTGAAAATGGAAAAGGTGGTTTGCTTTGAAAATGCAAAAGGTGGTTTGATTTGAAATTGCAAATGTGTGGTTTGCTTTGAACATGCAAAAAAAGGTGGTCTGCTTTGAAAATGCTAAAGGTGGTTTGCTTTGAAAATGCAAAAGGTGGTTTGCTTTGAAAATGCAAAAGGTGGTTTGCTTTGAAAATGCAAAAGGAGGTTTGCTTTGAAAATGCAAAAGGTCGTTTGCTCTGAAAATGCAAAAGGTCGTTTGCTTTTAATATGCAGAAGGTCGTTTGCTTTGAAAATGCAAAAGATTGTTTGCTTTCAAATTGCAAAAAAGTGATTTGCTTTGAAAATGCAAAAGGTGGTTTGCTTTGAAAATACAAAACGTGGTTTAATTTGAAAATGCAAAAAGTGGCTTTGTTTTAATATGCAAATGGTGGTTTGCTTTGAAAATGCAAAAGGTGGTTTACTTTTAAAATGCAAAAGGTGGTTTGCTTTGAAAATGCAAATGTTGGTTTTCAATGAAAATGTAAAAGGTGGTTTGATTTGAAAATGCAAAAGGTGGTTTGGTATAAAAATGCCAAAAAGTGGTTTGCTTTGAAAATGTAAAAGGTGGTTTGCTTTGAAAATGCAAAAGGTGGTTTTCTGGTTTGCATTGAAAATGCAGAAGCTGCTTTTTAATGGAAATGCAACAGGTGGTTTGCTTTGAAAATGCAAAAGATGGTATGCTTTGAAAATGCAAAAGGTGGTTTGCTTTGAAAATGCAAAAGGTCGTTTGCTTTGAAAATGCAAAAGGTGGTTTTCTGGTTTGCATTGAAAATGCAGAAGCTGCTTTTTAATGGAAATGCAACAGGTGGTTTGCTTTGAAAATGCAAAAGGTGGTTTGCTTTGAAAATGGAAAAGGTGTTTTGCTTTGAAAATGCAAAAGGTGGTTTGCTTTGAAAATTCAAAAAGGTTTGCTTTAAAAAAGCAGTAGATGGTTTGCTTTGAAAATGGAAAAGGTGGTTTGAAAATGCAAAAGGTGGTTTCCTTTGAAAATGCAAAAGGAGGTTTGCTTTAAAAATACAAAAGGTCGTTTGCTCTGAAAATGCAAAAGTTCGTTTGCTTTTAATATGCAAAAGGTCGTTTGCTTTGAAAATGCAAAAGATTGTTTGCTTTGAAATTGCAAAAAAGTGGTTTGCTTTGAAAATGCAAAACTGGTTTGCTTTGAAAATACAAAACGTGGTTTGATTTGAAAATGCAAAAAGTGGCTTTGTTTTAATATGCAAATGGTGGTTTGCTTTGAAAATGCAAAAGGTGGTTTGCTTTTAAAATGCAAAAGGTGGTTTCGTTTGAAAATGCAAATGTTGGTTTTCAATGAAAATGTAAAAGGTGATTTGCTTTGAAAATGCAAAAGGTGGTTTGGTATAAAAATGCCAAAATGTGGTTTGCTTTGAAAATGTAAAAGGTGGTTTGCTTTGAAAATGCAAAAGGTGGTTTGCTGGTTTGCATTGAAAATGCAAAAGCTGCGTTTTAATGGAAATGCAAAATGTGGTTTGCTTTGAAAATGCAAAAGATGGTATGCTTTGAAAATGCAAAAAGGTTTGCTTTAAAAAAGCAGTAGATGGTTTGCTTTGAAAATGGAAAAGGTGGATTGAAAATGCAAAATGTGGTTTCCTTTGAAAATGCAAAAAGGTTTGCTTTAAAAATGCAATAGATGGTTTGCTTTGAAAATGGAAAAGGTGGTTTTCTTTGAAAATGCAAAAGGTGGTTTCCTTTGAAAATGCAAAAGGTGGTTTGCTTTGAAAATTCAAAAAGGTTTGCTTTAAAAAAGCAGTAGATGGTTTGCTTTGAAAATGGAAAAGGTGGTTTGAAAATGCAAAAGGTGGTTTCCTTTGAAAATGCAAAATGAGGTTTGCTTTGAATATGCAGTAGATGGTTTGCTTTGAAAATAGAAAAGGTGGTTTGCTTTGAAAATGCAAAAGATGGTTTGCTTTGAAATTGCAAAAAAGTGGTTTGCTTTGAAAATGCAAAAGGTGGTTTGCTTTGAAAATACAAAACATTGTTTGATTTGAAAATGCAAAAAGTGGCTTTCTTTTAATATGCAAATGGTGGTTTGCTTTTAAATGCAAAAGGTGGTTTGCTTTGAAAATGCAAAAGGTGGTTTGCTTTGAAAATGCAAATGTTGGTTTTGATTGAAAACGTAAAAGGTGGTTTGCTTTGAAAATGCAAAAGGTGGTTTGGTATAAATATGCCAAAAAGTGGTTTGCTTTGAAAATGTAAAAGGTGGTATGGTTTGAAAATGCAAAAGGTGGTTTGCTGGTTTGCATTGAAAATGCAAAAGCTGCTTTTTAATGGAAATGTAAAAGGTGGTTTGCTTTGAAAATGCAAAAGGTGGTTTGCTTTGAAATGCAAAAGGTGGTTTGCTTTGAAAATGCAAAAAGGTTTGCTTTAAAAATGCAGTAGATGGTTTGCTTTGAAAATGGAAAAGGTGGTTTGCTTTGAAAATGCAAAAGATGGTTTGCTTTGAAATTGCAAAAAAGTGGTTTGCTTTGAAAATGCAAAAGGTGGTTTGCTTTGAAAATACAAAACGTTGTTTGATTTGAAAATGCAAAAAGTGGCTTTCTTTTAATATGCAAATGGTGGTTTGCTTTGAAATGCAAAAGGTGGTTTGCTTTGAAAATGCAAAAGGTGGTTTGCTTTGAAAATGCAAATGTTGGTTTTGATTGAAAATGTAAAAGGTGGTTTGCTTTGAAAATGCAAATGGTCGTTTGCTTTTAAAATGCAAAAGGTGGTTTGCTGGTTTGCATTGGAAATGCAAAAGCTGTTTTTTAATGGAAATGCAAAAGGTGGTTTGCTTTGAAAATGCAAAAGATGGTATGCTTTGAAAATGCAAAAAGGTTTGCTTTAAAAAAGCAGTAGATGGTTTGCTTTGAAAATGGAAAAGGTGGATTGAAATTGCAAAAGGTGGTTTCCTTTGAAAATGCAAAAAGGTTTGCTTTAAAAATGCATTAGATGGTTTGCTTTGAAAATGGAAAAGGTGGTTTGCTTTGAAAATGCAAAAGGTGGTTCGATTTGAAATTGCAAATGTGTGGTTTGCTTTGAACATGCAAAAAAAGGTGGTCTGCTTTGAAAATGCTAAAGGTGGTTTGATTTGAAAATGCAAAAGGTGGTTTGCTTTGAAAATGCAAAAGGTGGTTTGCTTTGAAAATGCAAAAGGAGGTTTGCTTTGAAAATGCAAAAGGTCGTTTGCTCTGAAAATGCAAAAGGTCGTTTGCTTTTAATATGCAGAAGGTCGTTTGCTTTGACAATGCAAAAGATTGTTTGCTTTCAAATTGCAAAAAAGTGGTTTGCTTTGAAAATGCAAAAGGTGGTTTGCTTTGAAAATACAAAACGTGGTTTAATTTGAAAATGCAAAAAGTGTCTTTGTTTTAATATGCAAATGGTGGTTTGCTTTGAAAATGCAAAAGGTGGTTTACTTTTAAAATGCAAAAGGTGGTTTGGTATAAAAATGCCAAAAAGTGGTTTGCTTTGAAAATGTAAAAGGTGGTTTGCTTTGAAAATGCAAAAGGTGGTTTGCTGGTTTGCATTGAAAATGCAAAAGCTGCTTATTAGTGGAAATGTAAAAGGTGGTTTGGTTTGAAAATGCAAAAGGTGGTTTGCTTTGAAATGCAAAAGGTGGTTTGCTTTGAAAATGCAAAAAGGTTTGCTTTAAAAATGCAGTAGATGGTTTGCTTTGAAAATGCAAAAGATGGTTTGCTTTGAAATTGCAAAAAAGTGGTTTGCTTTGAAAATGCAAAAGGAGGTTTGCTTTAAAAATACAAAAGGTCGTTTGCTCTGAAAATGCAAAAGTTCGTTTGCTTTTAATATGCAAAAGGTCGTTTGCTTTGAAAATGCAAAAGATTGTTTGCTTTGAAATTGCAAAAAAGTGGTTTGCTTTGAAAATGCAAAACTGGTTTGCTTTGAAAATACAAAACGTGGTTTGATTTGAAAATGCAAAAAGTGGCTTTGTTTTAATATGCAAATGGTGGTTTGCTTTGCAAATGCAAAAGGTGGTTTGCTTTTAAAATGCAAAAGGTGGTTTCGTTTGAAAATGCAAATGTTGGTTTTCAATGAAAATGTAAAAGGTGATTTGCTTTGAAAATGCAAAAGGTGGTTTGGTATAAAAATGCCAAAATGTGGTTTGCTTTGAAAATGTAAAAGGTGGTTTGCTTTGAAAATGCAAAAGGTGGTTTGCTGGTTTGCATTGAAAATGCAAAAGCTGCGTTTTAATGGAAATGCAAAATGTGGTTTGCTTTGAAAATGCAAAAGATGGTATGCTTTGAAAATGCAAAAAGGTTTGCTTTAAAAAAGCAGTAGATGGTTTGCTTTGAAAATGGAAAAGGTGGATTGAAAATGCAAAATGTGGTTTCCTTTGAAAATGCAAAAAGGTTTGCTTTAAAAATGCAATAGATGGTTTGCTTTGAAAATGGAAAAGGTGGTTTTCTTTGAAAATGCAAAAGGTGGTTTCCTTTGAAAATGCAAAAGGTGGTTTGCTTTGAAAATTCAAAAAGGTTTGCTTTAAAAAAGCAGTAGATGGTTTGCTTTGAAAATGGAAAAGGTGGTTTGAAAATGCAAAAGGTGGTTTCCTTTGAAAATGCAAAATGAGGTTTGCTTTGAATATGCAGTAGATGGTTTGCTTTGAAAATAGAAAAGGTGGTTTGCTTTGAAAATGCAAAAGATGGTTTGCTTTGAAATTGCAAAAAAGTGGTTTGCTTTGAAAATGCAAAAGGTGGTTTGCTTTGAAAATACAAAACATTGTTTGATTTGAAAATGCAAAAAGTGGCTTTCTTTTAATATGCAAATGGTGGTTTGCTTTTAAATGCAAAAGGTGGTTTGCTTTGAAAATGCAAAAGGTGGTTTGCTTTGAAAATGCAAATGTTGGTTTTGATTGAAAACGTAAAAGGTGGTTTGCTTTGAAAATGCAAAAGGTGGTTTGGTATAAATATGCCAAAAAGTGGTTTGCTTTGAAAATGTAAAAGGTGGTATGGTTTGAAAATGCAAAAGGTGGTTTGCTGGTTTGCATTGAAAATGCAAAAGCTGCTTTTTAATGGAAATGTAAAAGGTGGTTTGCTTTGAAAATGCAAAAGGTGGTTTGCTTTGAAATGCAAAAGGTGGTTTGCTTTGAAAATGCAAAAAGGTTTGCTTTAAAAATGCAGTAGATGGTTTGCTTTGAAAATGGAAAAGGTGGTTTGCTTTGAAAATGCAAAAGATGGTTTGCTTTGAAATTGCAAAAAAGTGGTTTGCTTTGAAAATGCAAAAGGTGGTTTGCTTTGAAAATACAAAACGTTGTTTGATTTGAAAATGCAAAAAGTGGCTTTCTTTTAATATGCAAATGGTGGTTTGCTTTGAAATGCAAAAGGTGGTTTGCTTTGAAAATGCAAAAGGTGGTTTGCTTTGAAAATGCAAATGTTGGTTTTGATTGAAAATGTAAAAGGTGGTTTGCTTTGAAAATGCAAATGGTCGTTTGCTTTTAAAATGCAAAAGGTGGTTTGCTGGTTTGCATTGGAAATGCAAAAGCTGTTTTTTAATGGAAATGCAAAAGGTGGTTTGCTTTGAAAATGCAAAAGATGGTATGCTTTGAAAATGCAAAAAGGTTTGCTTTAAAAAAGCAGTAGATGGTTTGCTTTGAAAATGGAAAAGGTGGATTGAAATTGCAAAAGGTGGTTTCCTTTGAAAATGCAAAAAGGTTTGCTTTAAAAATGCATTAGATGGTTTGCTTTGAAAATGGAAAAGGTGGTTTGCTTTGAAAATGCAAAAGGTGGTTCGATTTGAAATTGCAAATGTGTGGTTTGCTTTGAACATGCAAAAAAAGGTGGTCTGCTTTGAAAATGCTAAAGGTGGTTTGCTTTGAAAATGCAAAAGGTGGTTTGCTTTGAAAATGCAAAAGGTGGTTTGCTTTGAAAATGCAAAAGGAGGTTTGCTTTGAAAATGCAAAAGGTCGTTTGCTCTGAAAATGCAAAAGGTCGTTTGCTTTTAATATGCAGAAGGTCGTTTGCTTTGACAATGCAAAAGATTGTTTGCTTTCAAATTGCAAAAAAGTGGTTTGCTTTGAAAATGCAAAAGGTGGTTTGCTTTGAAAATACAAAACGTGGTTTAATTTGAAAATGCAAAAAGTGTCTTTGTTTTAATATGCAAATGGTGGTTTGCTTTGAAAATGCAAAAGGTGGTTTACTTTTAAAATGCAAAAGGTGGTTTGGTATAAAAATGCCAAAAAGTGGTTTGCTTTGAAAATGTAAAAGGTGGTTTGCTTTGAAAATGCGAAAGGTGGTTTGCTGGTTTGCATTGAAAATGCAAAAGCTGCTTATTAGTGGAAATGTAAAAGGTGGTTTGGTTTGAAAATGCAAAAGGTGGTTTGCTTTGAAATGCAAAAGGTGGTTTGCTTTGAAAATGCAAAAAGGTTTGCTTTAAAAATGCAGTAGATGGTTTGCTTTGAAAATGCAAAAGATGGTTTGCTTTGAAATTGCAAAAAAGTGGTTTGCTTTGAAAATGCAAAAGGTGATTTGCTTTGAAAATACAAAACGTTGTTTGATTTGAAAATGCAAAAAGTGGCTTTCTTTTAATATGCAAATGGTTGTTTGCTTTGAAAATTCAAAAGGTGGTTTGCTTTTAAAATGCAAAAGGTGGTTTGCTTTGAAAATGCAAATGTTGGTTTTCATTGAAAATGTAAAAGGTGGTTTGCTTTGAAAATGCAAAAGGTGGTTTGGTATAAAAATGCCAAAAAGTGGTTTGCTTTGAAAATGCAAAAGGTAGTTTGCTTTGAAAATGCAAACGGTCGTTTGCTTTGAAAATGGAAAAGGTGGTTTGCTGATTTGCATTGTAAGTGCAAAATCTGCTTTTTAATGGAAATTCAAAAGGTGGTTTGCTTTGAAAATGCAAAAGATGGTATGCTTTGAAAATGTAAAAAGGTTTGCTTTAAAAAAGCAGTAGATGGTTTGCTTTGAAAATGGAAAAGGTGGATTGAAATTGCAAAAGGTGGTTTCCTTTGAAAATGCAAAAAGGTTTGCTTTAAAAATGCAGTAGATGGTTTGCTTTGAAAATGGAAAAGGTGGTTTGCTTTGAAAATGCAAAAGGTGGTTTAATTTGAAATTCTAAATGTGTGGTTTGCTTTGAACATGCAAAAAAAGGTGGTCTGCTTTGAAAATGTTAAAGGTGGTTTGCTTCGAAAATGCAAAAGGTGGTTTGCTTTGAAATTGCAAAAGGTGGTTTGCTTTGAAAATGCAAAAGGAGGTTTGCTTTGAAAATGCAAATGGTCGTTTGCTCTATAAATGCAAACGGTCGTTTGCTATTAATATGCGAAAGGTCGTTTGCTTTGAAAATGCAAAAGATTGTTTGCTTTGAATTTGCAAAAAAAGTGGTTTGCTTTGAAAATGCAAAAGGTGGTTTGCTTTGAAAATACAAAACGTGGTTTGATTTGAAAATGCAAAAAGTGGCTTTGTTTTAATATGTTAATGGTGGTTTGCTTTGAAAATGCAAAAGGTGGTTTGCTTTTAAAGTGCAAAAGGTGGTTTGCTTTGAAAATGCAAATGTTGGTTTTCAATGAAAATGTAAAAGGTGGTTTGCTTTGAAAATGCAAAAGGTGGTTTGGTATAAAAATGCCAAAAAGTAGTTTGCTTTGAAAATGTAAAAGGTGGTTTGCTTTGAAAATGCAAAAGATGGTATGCTTTGAAAATGCTAATAGGTTTGCTTTAAAAAAGCAGTAGATGGTTTGCTTTTTAAAATGGAAAAGGTGGATTGAAAATGCAAAAGGTGGTTTCCTTTGAAAATGCAAAAATGTTTGCTTTAAAAATGCAGTAGATGGTTTGCTTTGAAAATGGAAAAGGTGGTTTGCTTTGAAAATGCAAAAGATGGTTTGCTTTGAAATTGCAAAAAAGTGGTTTGCTTTGAAAATGCAAAAGGTGGTTTGCTTTGAAAATACAAAACGTTGTTTTATTTGAAATTGCAAAAGGTGGTTTGCTGATTTGCATTGAAAATGCAAAAGCTGCTTTTTAATGGAAATGCAAAAGGTGGTTTGCTTTGAAAATGCAAAAAGGTTTGCTTTAAAAAAGCAGTAGATGGTTTACTTTGAAAATGAAAAAGGTGGATTGAAAATGCAAATGGTGGTTTGGTATAAAAATGCGAAAAAGTGGTTTGGTTTGAAAATGCAAAAGGCGGTTTGCTTTGAAAATGCAAACGGTCATTTGCTTTGAAAATGCAAAAGGTGGTTTTCTGGTTTGCATTGAAAATGCAAAAGCTGCCTTTTAATGGAAATGCAAAAGGTGGTTTGCTTTGAAAATGCAAAGATGGTATGCTTTGAAAATGCAAAAGGTGGTTTACTTTGAAAATGCAAAAGGTGGTTTGCTTTGAATATGAAAAAGCTGGTTTGCTTTGAAAATGCTAAAGGTTTGCTTTGAAAATGCAAAGGGTTTACTTTGATAATGCAAAAGGTTTGCTTTGAAAATGCAAATGGTGGTTTGCTTTGAAAATGCAAAAGGTGGTTTGCTTTTAAAATGAAAAAGGTGGGTTGCATTGAAAATGCAAACGTTGGTTTGCTTGGAAATTGCAAAAAGTGGTTTCCTTTGAAAATGCAAATGGTGGTTTGCTTTGAAAAGGCAAAAGGTGGTTTGCTATAAAAATGCCAAAAGGAGGATTGCTTTCAAAATGCAAAATGTGGTTTTCTTTGAAAATGCAAAAGGTCCTTTGCTTTGAAAATGCAAAAGGTTTACTATGAAAATGCAAAAGTTGGTTTGCTGGTTTGAATTGAAAATGAAAAAGGTGGTTTGCTTTGAAAATACACAAGGTGGTTTACTTTGAAAATGCAAAAGGTGGTTTGCTTTGAAAATACAAAAGGTGGTTTGCTTTGAAAATGCAAAAGGTGGCTTGCTTTTAATATGCAAAAGATGGTTTGCTTTTAAAATGCAAAAGGTGTTTTGGTTTTAAAATGCAAAAGGTGGTTTGGTTTTAAAATGGAAATGTTGGTTTGCTTTGAAAATGCAAAAGGTGGTTTGCTTTGAAAATGCAAAAGATGATTTGCTTTGAACATGCTAAATGTGGTTTGCTTTGAAAATGCAAAAAGTGGTTTGCATTGAAAATGCAACAGCTGTGTTTTAATGGAAATGCAAAATGTGGTTTGCTTTGAAAATGCAAAAGATGGTATGCTTTGAAAATGCAAAAAGGTTTGCTTTAAAAAAGCAGTAGATGGTTTGCTTTGAAAATGGAAAAGGTGGATTGAAAATGCAAAATGTGGTTTCCTTTGAAAATGCAAAAAGGTTTGCTTTAAAAATGCAATAGATGGTTTGCTTTGAAAATGGAAAAGGTGGTTTTCTTTGAAAATGCAAAAGGTGGTTTCCTTTGAAAATGCAAAAGGTGGTTTGCTTTGAAAATTCAAAAAGGTTTGCTTTAAAAAGGCTGTAGATGGTTTGCTTTGAAAATGGAAAAGGTGGTTTGAAAATGCAAAAGGTGGTTTCCTTTGAAAATGCAAAATGAGGTTTGCTTTGAAATGCAAAAGGTGGTTTGCTTTGAAAATGCAAAAAGGTTTGCTTTAGAAATGCAGTAGATGGTTTGCTTTGAAAATGGAAAAGGTGGTTTGCTTTGAAAATGCAAAAGATGGTTTGCTTTGAAATTGCAAAAAAGTGGTTTGCTTTGAAAATGCAAAAGGTGGTTTGCTTTGAAAATACAAAACGTTGTTTGATTTGAAAATGCAAAAAGTGGCTTTCTTTTAATATGCAAATGGTGGTTTGCTTTGAAAATGCAAAAGGTGGTTTGCTTTGAAAATGCAAAAGGTGGTTTGCTTTGAAAATGCAAATGTTGGTTTTGATTGAAAATGTAAAAGGTGGTTTGCTTTGAAAATGCAAAAGGTGGTATGGTATAAAAATGCAAATGGTGGTTTGCTTTGAAAATGCAAAAGGTGGTTTGCTTTGAAAATGCAAACGGTCGTTTGCTTTTAAAATGCAAAAGGTGGTTTGCTGGTTTGCATTGGAAATGCAAAAGCTGTTTTTTAATGGAAATGGAAAAGGTGGTTTGCTTTGAAAATGCAAAAGATGGTATGCTTTGAAAATGCAAAAAGGTTTGCTTTAAAAAAGCAGTAGATGGTTTGCTTTGAAAATGGAAAAGGTGGATTGAAATTGCAAAAGGTGGTTTCCTTTGAAAATGCAAAAAGGTTTGCTTCAAAAATGCATTAGATGGTTTGCTTTGAAAATGGAAAAGGTGGTTTGCTTTGAAAATGCAAAAGGTGGTTTGATTTGAAATTGCAAATGTGTGGTTTGCTTTGAACATGCAAAAAAAGGTGGTCTGCTTTGAAAATGCTAAAGGTGGTTTGCTTTGAAAATGCAAAAGGTGGTTTGCTTTGAAAATGCAAAAGGTGGTTTGCTTTGAAAATGCAAAAGGAGGTTTGCTTTGAAAATGCAAAAGGTGGTTTGCTTTGAAAATGCAAAAAGGTTTGCTTTAGAAATGCAGTAGATGGTTTGCTTTGAAAATGGAAAAGGTGGTTTGCTTTGAAAATGCAAAAGATGGTTTGCTTTGAAATTGCAAAAAAGTGGTTTGCTTTGAAAATGCAAAAGGTGGTTTGCTTTGAAAATACAAAACGTTGTTTGATTTGAAAATGCAAAAAGTGGCTTTCTTTTAATATGCAAATGGTGGTTTGCTTTGAAAATGCAAAAGGTGGTTTGCTTTGAAAATGCAAAAGGTGGTTTGCTTTGAAAATGCAAATGTTGGTTTTGATTGAAAATGTAAAAGGTGGTTTGCTTTGAAAATGCAAAAGGTGGTATGGTATAAAAATGCAAATGGTGGTTTGCTTTGAAAATGCAAAAGGTGGTTTGCTTTGAAAATGCAAACGGTCGTTTGCTTTTAAAATGCAAAAGGTGGTTTGCTGGTTTGCATTGGAAATGCAAAAGCTGTTTTTTAATGGAAATGGAAAAGGTGGTTTGCTTTGAAAATGCAAAAGATGGTATGCTTTGAAAATGCAAAAAGGTTTGCTTTAAAAAAGCAGTAGATGGTTTGCTTTGAAAATGGAAAAGGTGGATTGAAATTGCAAAAGGTGGTTTCCTTTGAAAATGCAAAAAGGTTTGCTTCAAAAATGCATTAGATGGTTTGCTTTGAAAATGGAAAAGGTGGTTTGCTTTGAAAATGCAAAAGGTGGTTTGATTTGAAATTGCAAATGTGTGGTTTGCTTTGAACATGCAAAAAAAGGTGGTCTGCTTTGAAAATGCTAAAGGTGGTTTGCTTTGAAAATGCAAAAGGTGGTTTGCTTTGAAAATGCAAAAGGTGGTTTGCTTTGAAAATGCAAAAGGAGGTTTGCTTTGAAAATGCAAAAGGTCGTTTGCTCTGAAAATGCAAAAGGTCGTTTGCTTTTAATATGCAGAAGGTCGTTTGCTTTGAAAATGCAAAAGATTGTTTGCTTTCAAATTGCAAAAAAGTGATTTGCTTTGAAAATGCAAAAGGTGGTTTGCTTTGAAAATACAAAACGTGGTTTAATTTGAAAATGCAAAAAGTGGCTTTGTTTTAATATGCAAATGGTGGTTTGCTTTGAAAATGCAAAAGGTGGTTTACTTTTAAAATGCAAAAGGTGGTTTGCTTTGAAAATGCAAATGTTGGTTTTCAATGAAAATGTAAAAGGTGGTTTGATTTGAAAATGCAAAAGGTGGTTTGGTATAAAAATGCCAAAAAGTGGTTTGCTTTGAAAATGTAAAAGGTGGTTTGCTTTGAAAATGCAAAAGGTGGTTTTCTGGTTTGCATTGAAAATGCAGAAGCTGTTTTTTAATGGAAATGCAACAGGTGGTTTGCTTTGAAAATGCAAAAGATGGTATGCTTTGAAAATGCAAAAGGTGGTTTGCTTTGAAAATGCAAAAGGTCGTTTGCTTTGAAAATGCAAAAGGTGGTTTTCTGGTTTGCATTGAAAATGCAGAAGCTGCTTTTTAATGGAAATGCAACAGGTGGTTTGCTTTGAAAATGCAAAAGGTGGTTTGCTTTGAAAATGGAAAAGGTGTTTTGCTTTGAAAATGCAAAAGGTGGTTTGCTTTGAAAATTCAAAAAGGTTTGCTTTAAAAAAGCAGTAGATGGTTTGCTTTGAAAATGGAAAAGGTGGTTTGAAAATGCAAAAGGTGGTTTCCTTTGAATATGCAAAAGGAGGTTTGCTTTGAAAATACAAAAGGTCGTTTGCTCTGAAAATGCAAAAGTTCGTTTGCTTTTAATATGCAAAAGGTCGTTTGCTTTGAAAATGCAAAAGATTGTTTGCTTTGAAATTGCAAAAAAGTGGTTTGCTTTGAAAATGCAAAATTGGTTTGCTTTGAAAATACAAAACGTGGTTTGATTTGAAAATGCAAAAAGTGGCTTTGTTTGAATATGCAAATGGTGGTTTGCTTTGAAAATGCAAAAGGTGGTTTGCTTTTAAAATGCAAAAGGTGGTTTCGTTTGAAAATGCAAATGTTGGTTTTCAATGAAAATGTAAAAGGTGATTTGCTTCGAAAATGCAAAAGGTGGTTTGGTATAAAAATGCCAAAATGTGGTTTGCTTTGAAAATGTAAAAGGTGGTTTGCTTTGAAAATGCAAACGGTCGTTTGCTTTGAAAATGCAAAAGGTGGTTTGCTGGTTTGCATTGAAAATGCAAAAGCTGCGTTTTAATGGAAATGCAAAATGTGGTTTGCTTTGAAAATGCAAAAGATGGTATGCTTTGAAAATGCAAAAAGGTTTGCTTTAAAAAAGCAGTAGATGGTTTGCTTTGAAAATGGAAAAGGGATTGAAAATGCAAAATGTGGTTTCCTTTGAAAATGCAAAAAGGTTTGCTTTAAAAATGCAATAGATGGTTTGCTTTGAAAATGGAAAAGGTGGTTTTCTTTGAAAATGCAAAAGGTGGTTTCCTTTGAAAATGCAACAGGTGGTTTGCTTTGAAAATTCAAAAAGGTTTGCTTTAAAAAAGCAGTAGATGGTTTGCTTTGAAAATGGAAAAGGTGGTTTGAAAATGCAAAAGGTGGTTTCCTTTGAAAATGCAAAATGAGGTTTGCTTTGAATATGCAGTAGATGGTTTGCTTTGAAAATAGAAAAGGTGGTTTGCTTTGAAAATGCAAAAGATGGTTTGCTTTGAAATTGCAAAAAAGTGGTTTGCTTTGAAAATGCAAAAAGTGGTTTGCTTTGAAAATACAAAACATTGTTTGATTTGAAAATGCAAAAAGTGGCTTTCTTTTAATATGCAAATGGTGGTTTGCTTTGAAAATGCAAAAGGTGGTTTGCTTTGAAAATGCAAAAGGTGGTTTGCTTTGAAATTGCAAATGTTGGTTTTGATTGAAAACGTAAAAGGTGGTTTGCTTTGAAAATGCAAAAGGTGGTTTGGTATAAATATGCCAAAAAGTGGTTTGCTTTGAAAATGTAAAAGGTGGTATGCTTTGAAAATGCAAAAGGTGGTTTGCTGGTTTGCATTGAAAATGCAAAAGCTGCTTTTTAATGGAAATGTAAAAGGTGGTTTGCTTTGAAAATGCAAAAGGTGGTTTGCTTTGAAATGCAAAAGGTGGTTTGCTTTGAAAATGCAAAAAGGTTTGCTTTAAAAATGCAGTAGATGGTTTGCTTTGAAAATGGAAAAGGTGGTTTGCTTTGAAAATGCAAAAGATGGTTTGTTTTGAAATTGCAAAAAAGTGGTTTGCTTTGAAAATGCAAAAGGTGGTTTGCTTTGAAAATACAAAACGTTGTTTGATTTGAAAATGCAAAAAGTGGCTTTCTTTTAATATGCAAATGGTGGTTTGCTTTGAAATGCAAAAGGTGGTTTGCTTTGAAAATGCAAAAGGTGGTTTGCTTTGAAAATGCAAATGTTGGTTTTGATTGAAAATGTAAAAGGTGGTTTGCTTTGAAAATGCAAAAGGTGGTTTGGTATAAAAATGCAAATGGTGATTTGCTTTGAAAATGCAAAAGGTGGTTTGCTTTGAAAATGCAAACGGTCGTTTGCTTTTAAAATGCAAAAGGTGGTTTGCTGGTTTGCATTGGAAATGCAAAAGCTGTTTTTTAATGGAAATGCAAAAGGTGGTTTGCTTTGAAATTGCAAAAGATGGTATGCTTTGAAAATGCAAAAAGGTTTGCTTTAAAAAAGCAGTAGATGGTTTGCTTTGAAAATGGAAAAGGTGGATTGAAATTGGAAAAGGTGGTTTCCTTTGAAAATGCAAAAAGGTTTGCTTTAAAAATGCATTAGATGGTTTGCTTTGAAAATGGAAAAGGTGGTTTGCTTTGAAAATGCAAAAGGTGGTTCGATTTGAAATTGCAAATGTGTGGTTTGCTTTGAACATGCAAAAAATGTGGTCTGCTTTGAAAATGCTAAAGGTGGTTTGCTTTGAAAATGCAAAAGGTGGTTTGCTTTGAAAATGCAAAAGGTGGTTTGCTTTGAAAATGCAAAAGGAGGTTTGCTTTGAAAATGCAAAAGGTCGTTTGCTCTGAAAATGCAAAAGGTCGTTTGCTTTTAATATGCAGAAGGTCGTTTGCTTTGAAAATGCAAAAGATTGTTTGCTTTCAAATTGCAAAAAAGTGGTTTGCTTTGAAAATGCAAAAGGTGGTTTGCTTTGAAAATACAAAACGTGGTTTAATTTGAAAATGCAAAAAGTGGCTTTGTTTTAATATGCAAATGGTGGTTTGCTTTGAAAATGCAAAAGGTGGTTTACTTTTAAAATGCAAAAAGGTGGTTTGCTTTGAAAATGCAAATGTTGGTTTTCAATGAAAATGTAAAAGGTGGTTTGATTTGAAAATGCAAAAGGTGGTTTGGTATCAAAATGCCAAAAAGTGGTTTGCTTTGAAAATGTAAAAGGTGGTTTGCTTTGAAAATGCAAAAGGTGGTTTGCTGGTTTGCATTGAAAATGCAAAAGCTGCTTATTAGTGGAAATGTAAAAGGTGGTTTGCTTTGAAAATGCAAAAGGTGGTTTGCTTTGAAAATGCAAAAAGGTTTGCTTTCAAAATGCAGTAGATGGTTTGCTTTGAAAATGCAAAAGATGGTTTGCTTTGAAATTGCAAAAAAGTGGTTTGCTTTGAAAATGCAAAAGGTGATTTGCTTTGAAAATACAAAACGTTGTTTGATTTGAAAATGCAAAAAGTGGCTTTCTTTTAATATGCAAATGGTTGTTTGCTTTGAAAATTCAAAAGGTGGTTTGCTTTTAAAATGCAAAAGGTGGTTTGCTTTGAAAATGCAAATGTTGGTTTTCATTGAAAATGTAAAAGGTGGTTTGCTTTGAAAATGCAAAAGGTGGTTTGGTATCAAAATGCCAAAAAGTGGTTTGCTTTGAAAATGCAAAAGGTAGTTTGCTTTGAAAATGCAAACGGTCGTTTGCTTTGAAAATGGAAAAGGTGGTTTGCTGATTTGCATTGTAAGTGCAAAATCTGCTTTTTAATGGAAATGCAAAAGATGGTATGCTTTGAAAATGCTAATAGGTTTGCTTTAAAAAGGCAGTAGATGGTTTGCTTTTTAAAATGGAAAAGGTGGATTGAAAATGCAAAGGGTGGTTTCCTTTGAAAATGCAAAAATGTTTGCTTTAAAAATGCAGTAGATGGTTTGCTTTGAAAATGGAAAAGGTGGTTTGCTTTGAAAATGCAAAAGATGGTTTGCTTTGAAATTGCAAAAAAGTGGTTTGCTTTGAAAATGCAAAAGGTGGTTTGCTTTGAAAATACAAAACGTTGTTTTATTTGAAATTGCAAAAGGTGGTTTGCTGATTTGCATTGAAAATGCAAAAGCTGCTTTTTAATGGAAATGCAAAAGGTGGTTTGCTTTGAAAATGCAAAAGATGGTATGCTTTGAAAATGCAAAAAGGTTTGCTTTAAAAAAGCAGTAGATGGTTTACTTTGAAAATGAAAAAGGTGGATTGAAAATGCAAATGGTGGTTTGGTATAAAAATGCGAAAAAGTGGTTTGGTTTGAAAATGCAAAAGGCGGTTTGCTTTGAAAATGCAAACGGTCATTTGCTTTGAAAATGCAAAAGGTGGTTTGCTGGTTTGCATTGAAAATGCAAAAGCTGCCTTTTAATGGAAATGCAAAAGGTGGTTTGCTTTGAAAATGCAAAGATGGTATGCTTTGAAAATGCAAAAGGTGGTTTACTTTGAAAATGCAAAAGGTGGTTTGCTTTGAATATGAAAAAGCTGGTTTGCTTTGAAAATGCTAAAGGTTTGCTTTGAAAATGCAAAGGGTTTACTTTGATAATGCAAAAGGTTTGCTTTGAAAATGCAAATGGTGGTTTGCTTTGAAAATGCAAAAGGTGGTTTGCTTTTAAAATGAAAAAGGTGGGTTGCATTGAAAATGCAAACGTTGGTTTGCTTGGAAATTGCAAAAAGTGGTTTCCTTTGAAAATGCAAATGGTGGTTTGCTTTGAAAAGGCAAAAGGTGGTTTGCTATAAAAATGCCAAAAGGAGGTTTGCTTTCAAAATGCAAAATGTGGTTTTCTTTGAAAATGCAAAAGGTCCTTTGCTTTGAAAATGCAAAAGGTTTACTATGAAAATGCAAAAGTTGGTTTGCTGGTTTGAATTGAAAATGAAAAAGGTGGTTTGCTTTGAAAATACACAAGGTGGTTTGCTTTGAAAATGCAAAAGGTGGTTTGCTTTGAAAATACAAAAGGTGGTTTGCTTTGAAAATGCAAAAGGTGGCTTGCTTTTAATATGCAAAAGATGGTTTGCTTTTAAAATGCAAAAGGTGTTTTGGTTTTAAAATGCAAAAGGTGGTTTGGTTTTAAAATGGAAATGTTGGTTTGCTTTGAAAATGCAAAAGGTGGTTTGCTTTGAAAATGCAAAAGATGATTTGCTTTGAACATGCTAAATGGTTTGCTTTGAAAATGCAAAAAGTGGTTTGCTTTGAAAATGCAAAAGGTGGTTTACTGGTTTGCATTGAAAATGCAAAAGGTGGTTTGGTATAAAAATGCCAAAATGTGGTTTGCTTTGAAAATGTAAAAGGTGGTTTGCTTTGAAAATGCAAACGGTCGTTTGCTTTGAAAATGCAAAAGGTGGTTTGCTGGTTTGCATTGAAAATGCAAAAGCTGCGTTTTAATGGAAATGCAAAATGTGGTTTGCTTTGAAAATGCAAAAGATGGTATGCTTTGAAAATGCAAAAAGGTTTGCTTTAAAAAAGCAGTAGATGGTTTGCTTTGAAAATGGAAAAGGTGGATTGAAAATGCAAAATGTGGTTTCCTTTGAAAATGCAAAAAGGTTTGCTTTAAAAATGCAATAGATGGTTTGCTTTGAAAATGGAAAAGGTGGTTTTCTTTGAAAATGCAAAAGGTGGTTTCCTTTGAAAATGCAAAAGGTGGTTTGCTTTGAAAATTCAAAAAGGTTTGCTTTAAAAAAGCAGTAGATGGTTTGCTTTGAAAATGGAAAAGGTGGTTTGAAAATGCAAAAGGTGGTTTCCTTTGAAAATGCAAAATGAGGTTTGCTTTGAATATGCAGTAGATGGTTTGCTTTGAAAATAGAAAAGGTGGTTTGCTTTGAAAATGCAAAAGATGGTTTGCTTTGAAATTGCAAAAAAGTGGTTTGCTTTGAAAATGCAAAAGGTGGTTTGCTTTGAAAATACAAAACATTGTTTGATTTGAAAATGCAAAAAGTGGCTTTCTTTTAATATGCAAATGGTGGTTTGCTTTGAAAATGCAAAAGGTGGTTTGCTTTGAAAATGCAAAAGGTGGTTTGCTTTGAAAATGCAAATGTTGGTTTTGATTGAAAACGTAAAAGGTGGTTTGCTTTGAAAATGCAAAAGGTGGTTTGGTATAAATATGCCAAAAAGTGGTTTGCTTTGAAAATGTAAAAGGTGGTATGCTTTGAAAATGCAAAAGGTGGTTTGCTGATTTGCATTGAAAATGCAAAAGCTGCTTTTTAATGGAAATGTAAAAGGTGGTTTGCTTTGAAAATGCAAAAGGTGGTTTGCTTTGAAATGCAAAAGGTGGTTTGCTTTGAAAATGCAAAATGGTTTGCTTTAAAAATGCAGTAGATGGTTTGCTTTGAAAATGGAAAAGGTGGTTTGCTTTGAAAATGCAAAAGATGGTTTGCTTTGAAATTGCAAAAAAGCGGTTTGCTTTGAAAATGCAAAAGGTGGTTTGCCTTGAAAATACAAAACGTTGTTTGATTTGAAAATGCAAAAAGTGGCTTTCTTTTAATATGCAAATGGTGGTTTGCTTTGAAAATGCAAAAGGTGGTTTGCTTTGAAAATGCAAAAGGTGGTTTGATTTGAAAAAGCAAATGTTGGTTTTGATTGAAAATGTAAAAGGTGGTTTGCTTTGAAAATGCAAAAGGTGGTTTGGTATAAAAATGCAAATGGTGGTTTGCTTTGAAAATGCAAAAGGTGGTTTGCTTTGAAAATGCAAACGGTCGTTTGCTTTTAAAATGCAAAAGGTGGTTTGCTGGTTTGCATTGGAAATGCAAAAGCTGTTTTTTAATGGAAATGCAAAAGGTGGTTTGCTTTGAAAATGCAAAAGATGGTATGCTTTGAAAAAGCAAAAAGGTTTGCTTTAAAAATGCATTAGATGGTTTGCTTTGAAAATGGAAAAGGTGGTTTGCTTTGAAAATGCAAAAGGTGGTTTGATTTGAAATTGCAAATGTGTGGTTTGCTTTGAACATGCAAAAAAAGGTGGTCTGCTTTGAAAATGCTAAAGGTGGTTTGCTTTGAAAATGCAAAAGGTGGTTTGCTTTGAAAATGCAAAAGGTGGTTTGCTTTGAAAATGCAAAAGGAGGTTTGCTTTGAAAATGCAAAAGGTCGCTGGCTCTGAAAATGCAAAAGGTCGTTTGCTTTTAATATGCAGAAGGTCGTTTGCTTTGAAAATGCGAAAGATTGTTTGCTTTGAAATTGCAAAAAAGTGGTTTGCTTTGAAAATGCAAAAGGTGGTTTGCTTTGAAAATACAAAACGTGGTTTAATTTGAAAATGCAAAAAGTGGCTTTGTTTTAATATGCAAATGGTGGTTTGCTTTGAAAATGCAAAAGGTGGTTTACTTTTAAAATGCAAAAGGTGGTTTGCTTTGAAAATGCAAATGTTGGTTTTCAATGAAAATGTAAAAGGTGGTTTGATTTGAAAATGCAAAAGGTGGTTTGGTATAAAAATGCCAAAAAGTGGTTTGCTTTGAAAATGTAAAAGGTGGTTTGCTTTGAAAATGCAAAAGGTGGTTTGCTGGTTTGCATTGAAAATGCAAAAGCTGCTTTTTAGTGGAAATGTAAAAGGTGGTTTGCTTTGAAAATGCAAAAGGTGGTTTGCTTTGAAATGCAAAAGGTGGTTTGCTTTGAAAATGCAAATAGGTTTGCTTTAAAAATGCAGTAGATGGTTTGCTGGTTTGCATTGGAAATGCAAAAGCTGTTTTTTAATGGAAATGCAAAAGGTGGTTTGCTTTGAAATTGCAAAAAAGTGGTTTGCTTTGAAAATGCAAAAGGTGATTTGCTTTGAAAATACAAAACGTTGTTTGATTTGAAAATGCAAAAAGTGGCTTTCTTTTAATATGCAAATGGTTGTTTGCTTTGAAAATTCAAAAGGTGGTTTGCTTTTAAAATGCAAAAGGTGGTTTGCTTTGAAAATGCAAATGTTGGTTTTCATTGAAAATGCAAAAGATGGTATGCTTTGAAAATGCAAAAAGGTTTGCTTTAAAAAAGCAGTAGATGGTTTGCTTTGAAAATGGAAAAGGTGGATTGAAAATGCAAAATGTGGTTTCCTTTGAAAATGCAAAAAGGTTTGCTTTAAAAATGCAATAGATGGTTTGCTTTGAAAATGGAAAAGGTGGTTTTCTTTGAAAATGCAAAAGGTGGTTTCCTTTGAAAATGCAAAAGGTGGTTAGCTTTGAAAATTCAAAAAGGTTTGCTTTAAAAAAGCAGTAGATGGTTTGCTTTGAAAATGGAAAAGGTGGTTTGAAAATGCAAAAGGTGGTTTCCTTTGAAAATGCAAAATGAGGTTTGCTTTGAATATGCAGTAGATGGTTTGCTTTGAAAATAGAAAAGGTGGTTTGCTTTGAAAATGCAAAAGATGGTTTGCTTTGAAATTGCAAAAAAGTGGTTTGCTTTGAAAATGCAAAAGGTGGTTTGCTTTGAAAATACAAAACATTGTTTGATTTGAAAATGCAAAAAGTGGCTTTCTTTTAATATGCAAATGGTGGTTTGCTTTGAAAATGCAAAAGGTGGTTTGCTTTGAAAATGCAAAAGGTGGTTTGCTTTGAAAATGCAAATGTTGGTTTTGATTGAAAACGTAAAAGGTGGTTTGCTTTGAAAATGCAAAAGGTGGTTTGGTATAAATATGCCAAAAAGTGGTTTGCTTTGAAAATGTAAAAGGTGGTATGCTTTGAAAATGCAAAAGGTGGTTTGCTGATTTGCATTGAAAATGCAAAAGCTGCTTTTTAATGGAAATGTAAAAGGTGGTTTGCTTTGAAAATGCAAAAGGTGGTTTGCTTTGAAATGCAAAAGGTGGTTTGCTTTGAAAATGCAAAATGGTTTGCTTTAAAAATGCAGTAGATGGTTTGCTTTGAAAATGGAAAAGGTGGTTTGCTTTGAAAATGCAAAAGATGGTTTGCTTTGAAATTGCAAAAAAGTGGTTTGCTTTGAAAATGCAAAAGGTGGTTTGCTTTGAAAATACAAAACGTTGTTTGATTTGAAAATGCAAAAAGTGGCTTTCTTTTAATATGCAAATGGTGGTTTGCTTTGAAAATGCAAAAGGTGGTTTGCTTTGAAAATGCAAAAGGTGGTTTGATTTGAAAATGCAAATGTTGGTTTTGATTGAAAATGTAAAAGGTGGTTTGCTTTGAAAATGCAAAAGGTGGTTTGGTATAAAAATGCAAATGGTGGTTTGCTTTGAAAATGCAAAAGGTGGTTTGCTTTGAAAATGCAAACGGTCGTTTGCTTTTAAAATGCAAAAGGTGGTTTGCTGGTTTGCATTGGAAATGCAAAAGCTGTTTTTTAATGGAAATGCAAAAGGTGGTTTGCTTTGAAAATGCAAAAGATGGTATGCTTTGAAAAAGCCAAAAGGTTTGCTTTAAAAAAGCAGTAGATGGTTTGCTTTGAAAATGGAAAAGGTGGATTGAAATTGCAAAAGGTGGTTTCCTTTGAAAATGCAAAAAGGTTTGCTTTAAAAATGCATTAGATGGTTTGCTTTGAAAATGGAAAAGGTGGTTTGCTTTGAAAATGCAAAAGGTGGTTTGATTTGAAATTGCAAATGTGTGGTTTGCTTTGAACATGCAAAAAAAGGTGGTCTGCTTTGAAAATGCTAAAGGTGGTTTGCTTTGAAAATGCAAAAGGTGGTTTGCTTTGAAAATGCAAAAGGTGGTTTGCTTTGAAAATGCAAAAGGAGGTTTGCTTTGAAAATGCAAAAGGTCGTTTGCTCTGAAAATGCAAAAGGTCGTTTGCTTTTAATATGCAGAAGGTCGTTTGCTTTGAAAATGCGAAAGATTGTTTGCTTTGAAATTGCAAAAAAGTGGTTTGCTTTGAAAATGCAAAAGGTGGTTTGCTTTGAAAATACAAAACGTGGTTTAATTTGAAAATGCAAAAAGTGGCTTTGTTTTAATATGCAAATGGTGGTTTGCTTTGAAAATGCAAAAGGTGGTTTACTTTTAAAATGCAAAAGGTGGTTTGCTTTGAAAATGCAAATGTTGGTTTTCAATGAAAATGTAAAAGGTGGTTTGATTTGAAAATGCAAAAGGTGGTTTGGTATAAAAATGCCAAAAAGTGGTTTGCTTTGAAAATGTAAAAGGTGGTTTGCTTTGAAAATGCAAAAGGTGGTTTGCTGGTTTGCATTGAAAATGCAAAAGCTGCTTTTTAGTGGAAATGTAAAAGGTGGTTTGCTTTGAAAATGCAAAAGGTGGTTTGCTTTGAAATGAAAAAGGTGGGTTGCATTGAAAATGCAAACGTTGGTTTGCTTGGAAATTGCAAAAAGTGGTTTCCTTTGAAAATGCAAATGGTGGTTTGCTTTGAAAAGGCAAAAGGTGGTTTGCTATAAAAATGCCAAAAGGAGGTTTGCTTTCAAAATGCAAAATGTGGTTTTCTTTGAAAATGCAAAAGGTCCTTTGCTTTGAAAATGCAAAAGGTTTACTATGAAAATGCAAAAGTTGGTTTGCTGGTTTGAATTGAAAATGAAAAAGGTGGTTTGCTTTGAAAATACACAAGGTGGTTTGCTTTGAAAATGCAAAAGGTGGTTTGCTTTGAAAATACAAAAGGTGGTTTGCTTTGAAAATGCAAAAGGTGGCTTGCTTTTAATATGCAAAAGATGGTTTGCTTTTAAAATGCAAAAGGTGTTTTGGTTTGAAAATGCAAAAGGTGGTTTGCTTTGAAAATGCAAAAGATGATTTGCTTTGAAAATGCTAAATGTGGTTTGCTTTGAAAATGCAAAAAAAGGTTTGCTTTCAAAATGCAAAAGGTGGTTTGCTGGTTTGCATTGAAAATGCAAAAGGTGGTTTACTTTGAAAATACAAAAGGTGTTGGGCTTTGAAAATGCAAAAGCTGATTTGCTTTGAAAATGCAAAAGGTCGTTTGCTTTGAAAGTGCAAAAGGTAGTTTGCTTTGAAAATATTAAATGTGGTTTGCTTTGAAAATGCAAAAAAGTGGTTTGGTTTGAAAATGGAAAAGGTGGTTTGCTTTGAAAATGCTATAAGTGGTTTGCTTTGAAAATGCAAACGGTGCTTTGCTTTGAAATTGCAAAAGGTGGTTTGCTTTGAAAATGCAAAAGGTGGTTTGCTTTGAAAATGCGTAAAAAAATAGCTTTGAAAATGCGAAAGGTGGTTTGCTTTGAAAATGCAAAAGATGGCTTTTTTTGAAAATGCAAAAGGTGGTTTGTTTTGAAAATGCAAAAGGTGGTTTGCTTTGAAAATGCAAAAGGTGGTTTGCTTTGAATAGGTGGTTTGCTTTGAAAATGGAAAAGATGGTTAGCTTTGAAAATGCAAAAGGTTTGCTTTGAAAATGCAAAAGATGGTTTGCTTTGAAAAGGCAAAAGGTGGTTTGCTATAAAAATGCCAAAAGGTGGTTTGCTTTGAAAATGCAAAATGGTTTGCTTTAAAAATGCAGTAGATGGTTTGCTTTGAAAATGGAAAAGGTGGTTTGCTTTGAAAATGCAAAAGATGGTTTGCTTTGAAATTGCAAAAAAGTGGTTTGCTTTGAAAATGCAAAAGGTGGTTTGCTTTGAAAATACAAAACGTTGTTTGATTTGAAAATGCAAAAAGTGGCTTTCTTTTAATATGCAAATGGTGGTTTGCTTTGAAAATGCAAAAGGTGGTTTGCTTTGAAAATGCAAAAGGTGGTTTGATTTGAAAATGCAAATGTTGGTTTTGATTGAAAATGTAAAAGGTGGTTTGCTTTGAAAATGCAAAAGGTGGTTTGGTATAAAAATGCAAATGGTGGTTTGCTTTGAAAATGCAAAAGGTGGTTTGCTTTGAAAATGCAAACGGTCGTTTGCTTTTAAAATGCAAAAGGTGGTTTGCTGGTTTGCATTGGAAATGCAAAAGCTGTTTTTTAATGGAAATGCAAAAGGTGGTTTGCTTTGAAAATGCAAAAGATGGTATGCTTTGAAAAAGCCAAAAGGTTTGCTTTAAAAAAGCAGTAGATGGTTTGCTTTGAAAATGGAAAAGGTGGATTGAAATTGCAAAAGGTGGTTTCCTTTGAAAATGCAAAAAGGTTTGCTTTAAAAATGCATTAGATGGTTTGCTTTGAAAATGGAAAAGGTGGTTTGCTTTGAAAATGCAAAAGGTGGTTTGATTTGAAATTGCAAATGTGTGGTTTGCTTTGAACATGCAAAAAAAGGTGGTCTGCTTTGAAAATGCTAAAGGTGGTTTGCTTTGAAAATGCAAAAGGTGGTTTGCTTTGAAAATGCAAAAGGTGGTTTGCTTTGAAAATGCAAAAGGAGGTTTGCTTTGAAAATGCAAAAGGTCGTTTGCTCTGAAAATGCAAAAGGTCGTTTGCTTTTAATATGCAGAAGGTCGTTTGCTTTGAAAATGCGAAAGATTGTTTGCTTTGAAATTGCAAAAAAGTGGTTTGCTTTGAAAATGCAAAAGGTGGTTTGCTTTGAAAATACAAAACGTGGTTTAATTTGAAAATGCAAAAAGTGGCTTTGTTTTAATATGCAAATGGTGGTTTGCTTTGAAAATGCAAAAGGTGGTTTACTTTTAAAATGCAAAAGGTGGTTTGCTTTGAAAATGCAAATGTTGGTTTTCAATGAAAATGTAAAAGGTGGTTTGATTTGAAAATGCAAAAGGTGGTTTGGTATAAAAATGCCAAAAAGTGGTTTGCTTTGAAAATGTAAAAGGTGGTTTGCTTTGAAAATGCAAAAGGTGGTTTGCTGGTTTGCATTGAAAATGCAAAAGCTGCTTTTTAGTGGAAATGTAAAAGGTGGTTTGCTTTGAAAATGCAAAAGGTGGTTTGCTTTGAAATGAAAAAGGTGGGTTGCATTGAAAATGCAAACGTTGGTTTGCTTGGAAATTGCAAAAAGTGGTTTCCTTTGAAAATGCAAATGGTGGTTTGCTTTGAAAAGGCAAAAGGTGGTTTGCTATAAAAATGCCAAAAGGAGGTTTGCTTTCAAAATGCAAAATGTGGTTTTCTTTGAAAATGCAAAAGGTCCTTTGCTTTGAAAATGCAAAAGGTTTACTATGAAAATGCAAAAGTTGGTTTGCTGGTTTGAATTGAAAATGAAAAAGGTGGTTTGCTTTGAAAATACACAAGGTGGTTTGCTTTGAAAATGCAAAAGGTGGTTTGCTTTGAAAATACAAAAGGTGGTTTGCTTTGAAAATGCAAAAGGTGGCTTGCTTTTAATATGCAAAAGATGGTTTGCTTTTAAAATGCAAAAGGTGTTTTGGTTTGAAAATGCAAAAGGTGGTTTGCTTTGAAAATGCAAAAGATGATTTGCTTTGAAAATGCTAAATGTGGTTTGCTTTGAAAATGCAAAAAAAGGTTTGCTTTCAAAATGCAAAAGGTGGTTTGCTGGTTTGCATTGAAAATGCAAAAGGTGGTTTACTTTGAAAATACAAAAGGTGTTGGGCTTTGAAAATGCAAAAGCTGATTTGCTTTGAAAATGCAAAAGGTCGTTTGCTTTGAAAGTGCAAAAGGTAGTTTGCTTTGAAAATATTAAATGTGGTTTGCTTTGAAAATGCAAAAAAGTGGTTTGGTTTGAAAATGGAAAAGGTGGTTTGCTTTGAAAATGCTATAAGTGGTTTGCTTTGAAAATGCAAACGGTGCTTTGCTTTGAAATTGCAAAAGGTGGTTTGCTTTGAAAATGCAAAAGGTGGTTTGCTTTGAAAATGCGTAAAAAAATAGCTTTGAAAATGCGAAAGGTGGTTTGCTTTGAAAATGCAAAAGATGGCTTTTTTTGAAAATGCAAAAGGTGGTTTGTTTTGAAAATGCAAAAGGTGGTTTGCTTTGAAAATGCAAAAGGTGGTTTGCTTTGAATAGGTGGTTTGCTTTGAAAATGGAAAAGATGGTTAGCTTTGAAAATGCAAAAGGTTTGCTTTGAAAATGCAAAAGATGGTTTGCTTTGAAAAGGCAAAAGGTGGTTTGCTATAAAAATGCCAAAAGGAGGTTTGCTTTCAAAATGCTAAATGTGGTTTTCCTTTAAAATGCAAAAGGTCCTTTGCTTTGAAAATGCAAAAGGTTTGCTATGAAAATGCAAAGGTTGGTTTGCTGGTTTGCATTGAAAATGAAAAAGGTGGTTTGCTTTGAAAATACACAAGGTGGTTTGCTTTGAAAATGCAAAAGGTGGTTTGCTTTGAAAATACAAAAAGTGGTTTGCTTTGAAAATGCAAAAGGTGGCATGCTTTTAATATGCAAAAGATGGTTTGCTTTTAAAATGCAAAAGGTGTTTTGGTTTTAAAATGCAAAAGGTGGTTTGTTTTTAAAATGGAAATGTTGGTTTGCTTTGAAAATGCAAAAGGTGGTTTGCTTTGAAAATGCAAAAGGTGATTTGCTTTGAAAATGCTAAATGTGGTTTGCTTTGAAAATGCAAAAAGTGGTTTGCTTTGAAAATGCAAAAGGTGGTTTGCTGGTTTGCATTGAAAATGCAAAAGTTGGTTTACTTTGAAAATGCAAAAGGTGGTGGGCTTTGAAAATGCAAACGCTGATTTGCTTTGAAAATGCAAAAGGTCGTTTGCTTTGAAAGTGCAAAAGGTAGTTTGCTTTGAAAATGTTAAATGTGGTTTGCTTTGAAAATGCAAAAAAGTGGTTTGGTTTGAAAATGCAAAAGGTGGTTTGCTTTGAAAATGCTATAAGTGGTTTGCTTTGAAAATGCAAAAGGTGCTTTGCTTTGAAATTGCAAAACGTGGTTTGCTTTGAAAATGCAAAAGGTGGTTTGCTTTGAAAATGCGAAAAAAAATTGCTTTGAAAATGCAAAAGGTGGATTGCTTTGAAAATGCAAAAGATGGTTTGTTTTGAAAATGCAAAAGGTGGTTTGATTTGAAAATGCAATAGGTGGTTTGCTTTGAAAATGCAAAAGGTGGTTTGCTTTGAAAAGGTGGTTTGCTTTGAAAATGCATAAGGTGGTTTGCTTGAAAATGCAAAAGATGGTTAGCTTTGAAAATGCAAAAGGTTAGCTTTGAAAATGCAAAAGATGGTTTGCTTTGAAAATGCAAATGGTGGTTCGCTTTGAAAAGGTGGTTTGCTTTGAAAATGCATCAGGTGGTTTGCTTTCAAAATATAAAAGGTGGTTCGCTTTGAAATTGCAAAAAGTGGTTTGCTTTGAAAATGCAAAAGGTGGTTTGCTTTATAATGCAAAAGTTGGTTTGCTTTAAAAATGCAAAAGGTGGTTTGCTTTGAAAATACAATATGTGCTTTGCTTTGAAAATGCAAAAGGTGATTTGTTTTGAAAATGCAAAAGGTGGTTTGCCATGAAAATGCAAAAGGTGGTTTGCTTAGAATAGGTGATTTGCTTTGAAAATGCATAAGGTGGTTTGCATTGAAAATGCATAACGTTGTTTGCTTTGAAATTGCAAAAAGTGGTTTGCTTTGAAAATGCAAAACGTGGTTTGCTTTGAAAATGCAAATGTTGGTTTTCATTGAAAATGTAAACGGTGGTTTGCTTTGAAAATGCAAAAGGTGGTTTGGTATAAAAATGCAAAACGTGGTTTGCTTTGAAAATGCAAAACGTGGTTTGCTTTGAAAATGCGAAAAAAAATTGCTTTGAAAATGCAAAAGGTGGTTTGCTTTGAAAATGCAAAAGATGGTTTGTTTTGAAAATGCAAAAGGTGGTTTGATTTGAAAATGCAATAGGTGGTTTGCTTTGAAAATGCAAAAGGTGGTTTGCTTTGAAAAGGTGGTTTGCTTTGAAAATGCATAAGGTGGTTTGCTTTGGAAATGCAAAAGTTGGTTAGCTTTGAAAATGCAAAAGGTTTGCTTTGAAAATGCAAAAGATGGTTTGCTTTGAAAATGCAAATGGTGGTTCGCTTTGAAAAGGTGGTTTGCTTTGAAAATGCATAAGGTGGTTTGCTTTGAAAATATAAAAGGTGGTTCGCTTTGAAATTGCAAAAAGTGGTTTGCTTTGAAAATGCAAAAGGTGGTTTGCTTTATAATGCAAAAGGTGGTTTGCTATAAAAATGCAAAAGGTGGTTTGCTTTGAAAATACAAAATGTGCTTTGCTTTGAAAATGCAAAAGGTGATTTGTTTTGAAAACGCAAAAGGTGGTTTGCCATGAAAATGCAAAAGGTGGTTTGCTTTGAAATTGCAAAAAGTGGTTTGCATTGAAAATGCAAAAGGTGGTTTGCTTTATAATGCAAAAGGTGGTTTGCTTTAAAAATGCAAAAGGTGGTTTGCTTTGAAAATACAAAATGTGCTTTGCTTTGAAAATGCAAAAGGTGATTTGTTTTGAAAATGCAAAAGGTGGTTTGCCATGAAAATGCAAAAGGTGGTTTGCTTAGAATAGGTGGTTTGCTTTGAAAATGCAAAAGGTGGTTTGCATTGAAAATGCATAACGTTGTTTGGTTTGAAATTGCAAAAAGTGGTTTGCTTTGAAAATGCAAAACGTGGTTTGCTTTGAAAATGCAAATGTTGGTTTTCATTGAAAATGTAAAAGGTGGTTTGCTTTGAAAATGCAAAAAGTGGTTTGCTTTGAAAATGCAAAAGGTGGTTTGCTGTTTGCATTGAAAATGCAAAAGGTGTTTTAGTTTGAAAATGCAAAATGTGGTTTGCTTTGAAAATGCAAAAGGTGATTTGCTTTGAAAATGCTAAATGTGGTTTGCTTTGAAAATGCAAAAAGTGGTTTGCTTTGAAAATGCAAAAGGTGGTTTGCTGGTTTGCATTGAAAATGCAAAAGGTGGTTTACTTTGAAAATGCAAAAGGTGATGGGCTTTGAAAATGCAAAAGGTGATTTGCTTTGAAAATGCAAAAGGTCGTTTGCTTTGAAAGTGCAAAAGGTAGTTTGCTTTGAAAATGTTAAAGGGGGTTTGCTTTGAAAATGCAAAAATGCGGTTTGCTTGTAAAATGCAAAAGGTGGTTTGCTTTGAAAATGCTAAAACTGGTTTGCTTTGAAAATGCTAAAAGTGGTTTGCTTTGAAAATGCAAAAGGTGGTTTGCTGGTTTGCATTGAAATTGCAAAAGGTGGTTTGCTTTGAAAATGCAAAAGCTGGGTTGTTTTGAAAATGCGAAAAAAAATTGCTTTGAAAATGCAAAATGTGGTTTCTTTGAAAATGCAAAAGGTGGTTTGTATTGAAAATACAAAAGGTGGTTTGTTTTGAAAATGCAAAAGGTGGTTTGCTTTGAAAATGCAAAAGTTGGTTTGCTTTGAAAATGCAAAAGGTGGTTTGCTTTGAAAATGCAAAAGCTGGTTTGTTTTGAAAATGCGAAAAAAAATTGCTTTGAAAATGCAAAATGTGGTTTCTTTGAAAATGCAAAAGGTGGTTTGTATTGAAAATACAAAAGGTGGTTTGTTTTGAAAATGCAAAAGGTGGTTTGCTTTGAAAATGCAAAGGGTGGTTTGCTTTGAAAATGCAAAAGGTGGTTTGCTTTGAAAATGCAAAAGGTGGTTTGCATTGAAAATGCAAAAGGTGGTTTGCTTTGAATAGGTGGTTTGCTTTGAAAATGCATAAGGTGGTTTGCTTTGAAAATGCAAAAGATGGTTTGCTTTGAAAATACATAAAGGTTTGCTTTGAAAATGCAAAAGGTGGTTTGTTTTGAAAATGCAGAAGGTGCTTTGTTTTGAAAATGCAAAAGGTGGTTTGCTTTGAAAATGCAAAAGGTGGTTTGCTTTGAAAATGCAAAAGGTGGTTTGCGTTGAAAATGCAAAAGGTGGTTTGCTTTGAAAGGGTGGTTTGCTTTGAAAATGCAAAATGTTGTTTGTTTTGAAAATGCAAAAGGTGGTTTGTTTTGAAAATGCAAAAGGTGGTTTGCTTTGAAAATGCAAAAGGTGGTTTGCTTTGAAAATGCAAACGGTGGTTTGCTTTGAAAATGCAAAAGGTGGTTTGTTTTGAAAATGCGGAAAATGTTTTGCTTTGGAAATGCAAAAGGTGGTTTGTTTTGAAAATGCAGAAGGTGGTTCGTTTTGAAAATGCAGAAGGTGGTTTGTTTTGAAAATGCTAAAGATGGTTTGCTTTGAAAATGCAAAAGGTGGTTTGCTTTGAAAATTTAAAAGGTGGTTTGCTTTGAAAATGCAAAAGGTGGTTTGCTTTGAAAAGGTGGTTTGCTTTGAAAATGCAAAAGGTGGTTTGCTTTGAAAATACATAAAGGTTTGCTTTGAAAATGCAAAAGGTGGTTTGTTTTGAAAATGCAGAGGGTGGTTTGTTTTGAAAATGCAAAAGGTGGTTTGCTTTGAAAATGCAAAACGTGGTTTGCTTTGAAAATGCAAAAGGTGGTTTGCTTTGAAAATGCAAAGGCAAGTGAGGTTGCTTTTAAAATGCAAAGGCAAGTGCGTTTGGTTTGAAAATGCAAAGGCAAGTGCGGTTGCTTTGAAAATGCAAAGGCAAGTGCGGTTGCTTTGAAAATGCATAGGCAAGTGATTCAAAATCAAATCTTGACCACTTCCTGTTTGCACTGTATATTGGTTTTAGAAAAATCACTTCCACTCACGGCTTCGATTTTTGGCCATATTACTCAGTCCCCCTCCAGCTGAAAAATATAAGACTTATAAATGTTTAAATAATGTTGAAATTCTCTCTCCTGTCAATCATGCCATGGAGGACACGCCCCATCCGGTGGGAGGGGGGGGCTATAAACCCGGAAGTGTGGACTTGCCACAGTCGCTGCAAGATGGGGGAGGGAGAGTTCACGACTCTCAGTCTGAGCAGTGAATAAACTGATCACTGAACACATGTCCGCTAAACTGTGAGTGTGGTTTTATGTGCTTTTATGTGGTTTATTTGGAACTGTGTTTGGAAGGAATAAATGTTTTTACGTGCCATTTGAATGTGCCGCTAATTTAAAAGTGTGCCTTTTGACTGTGCCGCTAATTGAAAAGAGTGCCTTTTGACGGTGTCGCTAATTGAAAAGTGTGCCTCTTGACTGTGCCGCTAATTGAAAAGTGTGCCTTTTGACGGTGCCGCTGAGTGAAAACTGTGCCTTTTGACGGTGCCGCTAATTGACAACTGTGCCCTTTGACTGTGTCGCTAAGCTGTGCCTATATTTTAAAATGTGATTTGCTTTCTAAATGTGGCTTGCGTTTTAATGTGGCTTGCGTTTTAAATGTGGCTTGCTGTGCAACCGTTTTTGGAAGGAAAAACAGTGAATAAACGTTTTATTAGATCAGGACAGTGTTTAATGCAAACTTCCCGCATAATTGCCGCTCATTCCGTGACTTAGTGGAGAGATGGTGCTGAAAATGCAAAAGGTGGTTTGTTTTGAAAATGCAAAAGGTGGTTTGCTTTGAAAATGCAAAAGGTGGTTTGCTTTGAAAATGCAAAAGGTGGTTTGGTTTGAAAATGGAAAATGTGGTTTGCTTTGAAAAGGTGGTTTGCTTTGAAAATGCGTAAGGTGGTTTGCTTTGAAAATGCAAAAGATGGTTGGCTTTGAAAATACATAAAGGTTTGCTTTGAAAATGCAAAAGGTGGTTTGTTTTGAAAATGCAGAGGGTGGTTTGTTTTGAAAATGCAAAAGGTGGTTTGCTTTGAAAATGCAAAACGTGGTTTGCTTTGAAAATGTGAAAAATGTTTTGCTTTGGAAATGCAAAAGGTGGTTTGTTTTGAAAATGCAGAAGGTGGTTCGTTTTGAAAATGCAGAAGGTGGTTTGTTTTGAAAATGCTAAAGATGGTTTGCTTTGAAAATGCAAAAGGTGGTTTGCTTTGAAAATTTAAAAGGTGGTTTGCTTTGATAATGCAAAAGGTGGTTTGGTTTGAAAAGGTGGTTTGCTTTGAAAATGCATCAGGTGGTTTGCTTTGAAAATGCAAAAGATGGTTTGCTTTGAAAATACATAAAGGTTTGTTTTGAAAATGCAAAAGGTGGTTTGTTTTGAAAATGCAGAGGGTGGTTTGTTTTGAAAATGCAAAAGGTGGTTTGCTTTGAAAATGCAAAACGTGGTTTGCTTTGAAAATGCAAAAGGTGGTTTGCTTTGAAAATGCAAAGGCAAGTGAGGTTGCTTTTAAAATGCAAAGGCAAGTGCGTTTGGTTTGAAAATGCAAAGGCAAGTGCGGTTGCTTTGAAAATGGAAAGGCAAGTGCGGTTGCTTTGAAAATGCATAGGCAAGTGATTCAAAATCAAATCTTGACCACTTCCTGTTTGCACTGTATATTGGTTTTAGAAAAATCACTTCCACTCACGGCTTCGATTTTTGGCCATATTACTCAGTCCCCCTCCAGCTGTCAGGGCCATAGATGAAAAATATAAGACTTATAAATGTTTAAATAATGTTGAAATTCTCTCTCCTGTCAATCATGCCATGGAGGACACGCCCCATCCGGTGGGAGGGGGGACTATAAACCCGGAAGTGTGGACTTGCCACAGTCGCTGCAAGATGGGGGAGGGAGAGTTCACGACTCTCAGTCTGAGCAGTGAATAAACTGATCACTGAACACATGTCCCCTAAACTGTGAGTGTGGTTTTATGTGCTTTTATGTGGTTTATTTGGAACTGTGTTTGGAAGGAATAAATGTTTTTACGTGCCATTTGAATGTGCCGCTAATTTAAAAGTGTGCCTTTTGACTGTGCCGCTAATTGAAAAGAGTGCCTTTTGACGGTGTCGCTAATTGAAAAGTGTGCCTCTTGACTGCCGCTAATTGAAAAGTGTGCCTTTTGACGGTGCCGCTAATTGACAACTGTGCCCTTTGACTGTACCGCTAAGCTGTGCCTATATTTTAAAATGTGATTTGCTTTATAAATGTGGCTTGCGTTTTAATGTGGCTTGCGTTTTAAATGTGGCTTGCTGTGCAACCGTTTTTGGAAGGAAAAACAGTGAATAAACGTTTTATTAGATCAGGACTGTGTTTAATGCAAAATTCCCG
>JAXLNO010001457.1:0-39832 GCA_038087875.1 Malacoraja senta
AACCAGGGGTCAGAATAAGGTGTTAGTCCATTTAGGACTGCGATGAGGAAAAACCTTTTCACCCAGAGAGTTGTGAAACTGTGGAATTCTCTGCCACAGAAGGCAGTGCAGGCCGATTCACTGGATGTTTTCAAGAGAGAGTTGGATTTAGCTCTTAGGGCTAACAGAATCAAGGGATATGGGGAGAAAGCAGGAACGGGGTACTGATTCTGGATGATCAGCCATGATCATATTGAATGGCGGTGCTGGCTCGAAGGGCCGAATGGCCTACTCCTGCACCTATTGTCTATGTTTCTATATTTCTATGTTTCCTACACATGCTGACTTAATCTATCCTGTTTAAAAGTGGCCGGTTGCAAATCGCTACTCAAACTCTGCAATGACTAAACACTCGTTTCTTGTACGGGAGCCAAGCATTTTATTGGTGAGTTAGACCAGATATTTCAGCTGGTGAGCCAGATATCTTTCAGGATTAATGACCTAAGGAATTTTGAGAGCTTGACTGTAATGAAATGTGCTCCAAAATAAAAAAATAAGCTCCCTGCAAAACGGATCATTTAATGGTGGATCTCCAGGAGGACTTGCAGTTGTCCAAACACGCAACGGACAGGTGGCACGGTGGCGCAGCGGTAGAGTTGCTGCCTCACAGCGCCAGGGTCCTGGGTTCGATCCCGACTACGGGTGCTGTCTGTACGGAGTTTGCACGTTCTCCCCGTGACCTGCGTAGGTTTTCTCCAAGATCTTCGCTTTCCTCCCACACTCCAAAGACGTCCAGGTTTGTAGGTTAATCGGCTTCTGTAAATTGTCAATTGTCCCGGGTGTATTGGATAGTGCTAGTGTACGGGGTGATCGCTGGACGGACGGACTCGGTGGACCAAAGAGTGCACCTCTGCGGAATGTGGGAGGAAACCAGAGCACCCGGAGAAAACCCACGCAGGTCACGGGGAGAACGTACAAACTCCGTACAGACAGCACCCCTAGTCAGGATGGAACCCGGGTCTCTGGCGCCGTGAGGCAGCAACTCTACCGCTGCGCCACCGTGCCACATTTGATTGATACTGAATACCAAGATGTACTACTCATGTGATGACTGAGTTTCTGCAATAGCTGTGGATAGACAATAGACAATAGGTGCAGGAGTAGGCCATTCGGCCCTTCGAGCCAGCACCCCCATTCATTGTGATCATGGCTGATCATCCCCAACCAGTACCCCGTTCCTGCCTTCTCCCCATATCCCCTGACTCTGCTATCTTTAAGGACCCTATCTAACTCTCTCTTGAAAGCATCCAGAGAACCTGCCTCCACCGCCCTCTGAGGCAGAGAATTCCACAGACTCACAACTCTCTGTGAGAAAAAGTGTTTCCTCGTCTCCGTTCTAAATGGCTTACCCCTTATTCTTAAACTGTGGCCCCTGGTTCTGGACTCCCCCAACATCGGGAACATGTTTCCTGCCTCTAGTGTGTCCAAACCCTTAATAATCTCACATGTTTCAATAAGAGTCCCTCTCATCCTTCTAAATTCTCCAATGGACCACTGTGGCCTCCACCTCTCCTTGATCATTGTTAGTTTTGCTTATCTTTCATTCATTTGGTCTGAACCTTCTATATCTCTCGTTTCCCTCTCCGCTGACTCTCAGTCTTAAGAAGGGCCTCGACCCGTAACGTCACCCATTCCTTCTCTCCAGAGATGCTGCCTGTCCCGCTGAGTTACTCCAGCATTTTTTGTCTATTAGTTTAGTGTAGTTTAGAGATACAGCGCGGAAACAGGCCCTTCGGCCCACCGAGTCTGCACCGACCAGCGATCCCCGCACACTAACACTATCCTACACACACTAGGGACAATTTACACTGACACCAAGCCAATTAACCTACAAACCTGCACGTCTTTGGAGTGTGGGAGGAAACCGAAGATCTCGGAGTAAACCCACGCAGGTCACGGGGAGAACATTGCAAACTCCGTACAGACAGCACCCGTAGTCAGGATGGAACCCGGGTCTCTGGCGCTGTGAGGCAGCAACTCTACCGCTGCACCACCGTGCCGCCCTATGATATGCAGTAACACAGCCTTGTCCTTTCAGAAGTGTACTTATCTCCAGCAGCTCAGGATGTTAAAGAGATTTTGCGTTTTCCCCTGCCTGCATTCCCCTGAGAAAATTACTACTCGCCCAAACACGGAACACTGAGGATGGCCACATTAATATGTATTAAGCAGCATGAAAAAGTACTTAGTGGCACCATGTAAAACATATGATTGGGTCCCTTTGATGTCCTGAAATGCAGCCGACACACTAATACTGAGAGGAACTCGGCTCATCTTAATGAGAGAGACATCGAAATCTGTGGCTGGTCTCGACGAATAGCTTAAAGCCGGAACAAAAATAGCATCAGATGTTTAGTTCAGTTCAGTTAAGTTTAGTTTATTGTCTCATGTACCGAGGTGCAGTGAAAAGCTTTTGTTGCGTGCTAACCAGTCAGCGGAAAGACAATACATGATTACAATCGAGCCGTCCACAGACTCTGAGTCTGACGAAGGGTCTCGACCCGAAACGTCACCTATTCCTTCGCTCCATAGATGCTGCCTCACTCGCTGAGTTTCTCCAGCATTTTCGTCTACCTTCGATTGTTCCAGCATCTGCAGTTCTTTCTTAAACGTTTAGTGCAAGGTAAAGCCAGCAAGGATAGTCCGAGGGTCACCAATGAGGTAGATAGTAGTTCAGCACTGCTCTCTGGTTGTGGTAGGATGGTTCAGTTGCCTGATAACTGGGAAGAAACTGTCCCTGAATCTGGAGGTGTGCGTTTTCACACTTCTGTACCTCTTGCCTGATGGGAGAGGGGAGAAGAGGGAGTGGCCGGGGTGCGACTGGTCTTGCCGAGGCAGCGTGAGGTGTAGATGGAGTCAATGGAAGTGAGGTTGGTTTTGTATGAATGTCTTGTAACCGAACAAGAGATTTCTGGCCAAGAAAATGGGTACTTCTTCTTGCGTATGGCGTGCACAGCCTAAAGTTGTAGAACAACTTGTTCTATTTGACCTTATTTGATTGTGCACGCCGGGTTGATTGCATTCGTCGAAACAGGGTGGACCACGTGAAGGTTGCAATCTCCCACCCCAAAATGGGCTCTGATGCAAGCCAACAGGCGGCACTCCTGAACAAATTGCAGTAGTGAACTTGGGGGACACGCCAGCTGATTAAGCTACTCATTGTGCCCTTGTGTCTGGCACATTCTCAACTACCCATTCCAGCGTGAAATATCTTTGTACGATCATTATATCCATAATATTTACAACAGAGGCAACACGGTTGCGCAGCGGTAGAGTTGCTGCCTCACAGCGCCAGAGACACGGGTTCGATCCTGACACCGGTGCTGTCTGTACGGAGTTTGCACGTTCACCCCGTGAGAGAGGAATTCTTTCTTTCTTTCTTTCTTTCTTTCTTCCTTTCTTCCTTTCTCTTTCTTTCTTTCTCTCTTTCTTTCTTCCTTTCTTTCTCTCTTTCTCTCTTTCTTCCTTTCTTTCTTTCTTTCTTTCTATCTTTCTTTCTTCCTTTCTCTTTCTTTCTTTCTTTCTTTCTTTCTTTCTCTCTTTCTTTCTCTCTTCCTTTCTTTCTTTCTTTCTATCTTTCTTTCTTTCTTTCTTTCTTTCTTTCTTTCTTTCTTCTTTCTTTCTATCTTTCTTTCTTTCTTACTTCTTTCTTTCTTTCTTTCTTCTTTCTTTCTTTCTTTCTTCTTTCTTTCTTTCTTTCTTTCTTCCTTTCTTCTTTCTTTCTTCTTTCTTCTTTCTTTCTTTCTTCTTTCTTTCTTTCTTTCTTCTTTCTTTCTTCTTTCTTTCTTTCTTTCTTCTTTCTTTCTTTCTTTCTTTCTTTCTTTCTTACTTCTTTCTTTCTTTCTTTCTTCTTTCTTTCTTTCTTTCTTCTTTATTTCTTCTTTCTTCTTTCTTTCTTTCTTCTTTCTTTATTTCTTTCTTTCTTTCTTCTTTCTTTATTTCTTCTTTCTTTCTTTCTTTCTTCCTTCCTTTCTTTCTTTCTTTCTTTCTTCTTTCTTTCTTTCTTTCTTTCTTTCTTTCTTTCTTTCTTTCTTTCTTTCTTTCTTTCTTTCTTTCTTTCCTTCTTCCTTTCTTTCTTTCTTTCTTTCTTTCTTTCTTTCTCTCTTTCTTTCTTTCTTTCTTTCTTTCTTTCTTCTTTCTTTCTTTCTTCCTTTCTATCTTTCTTTCTTTCTTTCTTTCTTTCTTTCTTTCTTTCTTTCTTCTTTCTTTCTTTCTTCCTTTCTCTCTTTCTTTCTTTCTTTCTTTCTCTCTTTCTTTCTTTCTTTCTTTCTTTCTCTCTTTCTTTCTTCCTTTCTTTCTCTTCCTTTCTTTCTTTCTTTCTTTCTTTCTTTCTTTCTTTCTTTCTTTCTTTCTTTCTCTCTTTCTTCCTTTCTTTCTTTCTTTCTTCCTTTCTATCTTTCTTTCTTTCTTTCTTTCTTTCTTTCTTTCTTCCCTTCTCTTTCTTTCTTTCTTTCTCTCTTTCTTCCTTTCTTTCTTTCTTTCTATCTTTCTTTCTTTCTTTCTTTCTTTCTTCCTTTCTCTCTTTCTTTCTTTCTTTCTTTCTTTCTTTCTTTCTTTCTTCCTTTCTCTCTTTCTTTCTTTCTTTCTTTCTTTCTTTCTTTCCTTTTTCCCCTTCCCCCGTTATATACAATGTTTACATATTCACATATTCTGTTGTGCTGCAGCAAGTAAGAATTTCATTGTCCCGACTGGACATATGACAATAAAACACTCTTGACTCCCTGTGACCTGCGTGGGTTTTCTCTGGGTGCTCCGGTTTCCTCCCACACTCCAAAGACGTGCAGGTTTGTAGGTTAACTGGCTTGGTAAATGTAAATAGTCCCTAGTGTGTGTAGGATAGTGTTAGTGTGCGGGGATCGCTGGTCGGCGCGGACTCGGTGGGCCGACGGGCCTGTTTCCGCGCTGTATCTCCAAAGTCTAAGTTTAAGTCTAAGTTCCCTGAACAAGGCGTCATAGGTAGATAAGATGGTGTAGAAGTTGCAATGTTTTGTTGCTGTTGTACTATGAGTTGGTGAGGCTGCACTTGGAGGATAATATTTAGTTTTGGTCTCCTTAATTTAGGAAACATGCCATCAAATGTCAATGGAAAGAATGCCGAGAAGATTTACAACGATGTTGCCAGGACTCTGAGCCCAGCAATCCACGCCAGCCAAAGTGCCCCATCTCATCTAGTCCCATCTGCCCAGTAGGACCGATATCTCTCTGAACCTTTACTATCCATGTACCTGTCCAGGTGTCTTTTAAATGCTGTTGATAGTACCAAATATATTTATCTTCCCAGCAGTTAAAAAGGGGATTTAAAAATCATTTCTCAAACAAGTCTTTTTTTTGTACTATTGCACTGTCCCCATTAATACAGTCGACAAAACCCAAACAAATATCTCTGTCTGAAATATCAAAGTCATATTGACCCTCGGACTAGACAAAAGTGCTGGAGAAACTCAGCGGGTGCAGCAGCATCTATGGAGCGAAGGAAATAGGCAACGTTTCGGGCCGAAACCCTTCTTCAGACTGATGTAGGGTGGGGGAGGAGGGGTGGGGGGGCGGGGAGAAGAAAGGAAAAAGGAAGAGGAGGAGCCCGAGGGCTGAGGGAGAGCTGAGAAGGGGAGGATTAAAGGGGAAATTGGAGAATTCAATGTTTATGCCGCTAGGGTGCAGACTGCCCAAACGGAATATGAGGTGCAGCTCCTCCAGTTTCCGGTGGTGCTCACTCTGGCCATGGAGGAGGCCCAGGACAGAAAGGTCGGATTCGGAATGGGAGGGGGAGTTGAAGTGCTGAGCCACAGGGAGATCAAGTTGGTTAATGCGGACCGAGCGGAGGTGTTCGGCGAAACGATCGCCAAGCCTACGCTTGGTCTCACCGATAGAGCAGCTGACATCTAGAACAGCGGATGCAATAGATCAGGTTGGAGGAGGTGCAGGTGAACCTCTGTCGCACCTGGAACGACTGTTTGGGTCCTTGAATGGAGTCGAGGGGGGAGGTAAAGCGACAAGTGAAGCATCTCTTGCGGTTGCAAGGGAAAGTACCAGGGGAGGGAGTGGTACGGGAGGGAAGGGAAGAATTGACCTGGGAGTTACGGAGGGAGAGGTCTTTGCGGAAAGCAGACAGGGGGGGAGATGGGAAGATGTGGCGAGTGGTGGGGTCACGTTGGAGGTGGCGAAAATGACGGAGGACTATTTGTTGTATGTGACGGCTAGTGGGGTGGAAGGTGAGGACTAGGGGGACTCTGCCCTTGACACTCGGACTATCCTTTATCGGACATTGCTGGCTTTACCTTGCACTAAACGTCATTCCCTTATCATGGATCTACACACTGTAAATGGCTCGATTGTAATAATGTATATGCTTCCCCATGGATTGTCACCTTGTGGTGGTGGAGAAGCTTGTGTGGACCTGAGATCCTGAGAGCGATGCCGTCTGGAGCGATGCTCCTGGTAGGGCCACCCATGGCGGTAAGGTCGAGGGGGAGGTCTCTGACAAAGAGCCAATCCAACCAAGACCTCAACGGTGGAACAGGCGGGAGAACGATGGCTGACCTTAGTGGAGCGTCACAACGGCTGGGAAGGCGGATGAAGGCTGCAGCAGAAAAGGGTCTCCGGTCGTCTTGGACTCCATGCCACTGGATCCTGACCCAGATCTGTCAAGGACCGTGGGGTGGCTGTCTGTGCACCAGTCTCCCCACGTTAAACAAAGTCACGCACAGGCGTCCTCCAACCCTGGAGACACCCATGGTCAGCCACGACCGAAGGGGGCCTAAGAAGAAGATATAATGTATAGTCTTTCTGACAGCACGCAACAAAAGCTTTTCACTGTGCCTCGGTACACATGACAATAAACAAACCTACACTAAACTAATTCCCTAAGATAGACACAGAAAGCTGGAGTAACTCAGCGAGACCGGCAGTATCTCTGGAGAGAAGGAATGGGTGGCGTTCTGGGTCGAGACCCTTCCCGAAACGTCACCCATTCCTTCTCTCCAGAGATGCTGCCTGTCCCGCTGAGTTACTGCAGCTTTTTGTCTATCTTCGGTTTAAACGAGAATCTGCAGTTCCTTCCTCCACATGTACATGTGAAACACCTCTAACAAACTCTAATACATCGGTGAGACCAAACGCAGTCTGGGCAATCATTTCACTGAACACCTTCGCTCAGTCCGCCTGGACCCACCTGATCTCCCGGTTGCCAAACACTTTAACTCCCCCTCCCATTCCCACACTGACCTTCCTGTCCTGGGCCTCCTCCATTGCCAGAGTGAGGCCCAGGGCAAATTGGAGGAACAGCAGCTCATATTTCGCTTGGGCAGCTTACACCCCAGCGGTATGAATATTAATTTCTCTAACTTTAATAACCTTAGCATCCTCTCACTCTCCATCCCTCCCCCACCCAAGTTGTACCAGCTTCAAAGTTGTCTTGTTGAGTCTAATTATAACTGGTTTTCACCGAGCCTACAGCTAACAATGGTCTGTTTCCTTTATCATCGTTACTTTTCTGCATAGCTTTCGTTCATTTGTTCTATATCTCTCTACATCACCATCTATATCTCTCGTTTCACTTTCATAGAAACATAGAAACATACCTGCTTTCTCTCCATACCCCCTGATCCCTTTAGCCACAAGGGCCACATCTAACTCCCTCTTAAATATAGCCAATGAACTGGCCTCAACTACCTTCTGTGGCAAAGAATTCCAGAGATTCACCACTCTCTGTGTGAAAAATGTTTTCCTCATCTCGGTCCTAAAGGATTTCCCCCTTATCCTTAAACTGTGACCCCTTGTTCTGGACTTCCCCAACATCGGGAACAATCTTCCTGCATCTAGCCTGTCCAACCCCTTAAGAATTTTGTACGTTTCTATAAGATCCCCCCTCAATCTTCTAAATTCAAGCGAGTACAAGCCGAGTCTATCCAGTCTTTCTTCATATGAAAGTCCTGACATCCCAGGAATCAGTCTGGTGAACCTTCTCTGTACTCCCTCTATGGCAAGAATGTCTTTCCTCAGATTAGACTCTCAGTCTGAAGAAGGGTCTCGACCCGAAACATCACCCATTCCTTTTCTCCAGAGATGCTGCCTGACCCGCTGAGTTACTCCAGCTTTTTGTGTCTATCTTCGGTTTAAACCAGCATCTGCAGTTCCTTCCCACACACCTTTAACAAAGCGTCAGGGTGTCGCAGCGGTAGAGTTGCTGCCTCACAGCACCAGAAACCCAGGTTCGATCCTGACTAAGGGTGCTGTCTGTACAGAGTTTGTACATTCTCCCCGTGACCTGCGTGGGTTTTCTCCGAGATCTTCAATTTCCTCCCACACTCCAAAGACGTACAGGTTTGTAGGTTAATTGCATTAGTGATCATTTTTCAAAACTCTTTAGATTCTGGAGTAGTTCCTGAGGATTGGAGGGTAGCTAATGTAACCCCACTTTTTAAAAAGGGAGGGAGAGAGAAAACGGGGAATTACAGACCAGTTAGTCTAACATCGGTAGTGGGGAAACTGCTAGAGTCAGTTATTAAAGATGGGATAGCAGCACATTTGGAAAGTGGTGAATTCATTGGACAAAGTCAGCATGGATTTATGAAAGGTAAATCATGTCTGACGAATCTTATAGAATTTTTTGAGGATGTAACTAGTAGAGTGGATAAGGGAGAACCAGTGGATGTGTTATATCTGGACTTTCAGAAGGCTTTTGACAAGGTCCCACATAAGAGATTAGTATACAAACTTAAAGCACACGGTATTGGGGGTTCAGTATTGATGTGGATAGAGAACTGGCTGGCAGACAGGAAGCAAAGAGTAGGAGTAAATGGGTCCTTTTCACAATGGCAGGCAGTGACTAGTGGGGTACCGCAAGGCTCGGTGCTGGGACCCCAGCTATTTACAATATATATTAATGATTTGGACGAGGGAATTGAATGCAACATCTCCAAGTTTGCAGATGACACGAAGCTGGGGGGCAGTGTTAGCTGTGAGGAGGATGCTAGGATGTAGCAAGGTGACTTGGATAGGTTGGGTGAGTGGGCAAATGCATGGCAGATGCAGTATAATGTGTATAAATGTGAGGTTATCTACTTTGGTGGCAAAAACAGGAAAGTAGACTATTATCTGAATGGTGGCCGATTAGGAAAAGGGGAGAACACTGCACTCCCTCAATAGCAAGAATGTCCTTCCTCAAATTAGGGGACCAAAACTGCACACAATACTCCAGGTGTGGTCTCACCTGACGGGCACCCGAAAAAGGGACCACATCACCCCGATCCTGGCCCCTCTCCACTGGCTCCCTGTGCGGTTCCGTATAAACTTCAAGATCCTCCTCCATGTCTACAAAGCCCTCAATGGGCTTGCCCCCACCTACATTAAAAGTCTTCTCACCCACCGCTCCACCTCCAGGTCCCTCAGATCGGCCGACTTGGGGTTGCTGAATATCCCACGGTCTAGGCATAAGCTCAGGGGCGACCGTGCCTTTGCGGTTGCAGCTCCTAGACTGTGGAACAGCATCCCCTTTCCCATCAGAACTGCCCCCTCCATCGACTCCTTTAAGTCAAGACTAAAGACTTATCTATACTCCCAATCCTTTCCTGACGTCCTCTGAGTGAGGGCTACATGTATATATGTATGTAGTTTGTTTGTTTATACTATTCTTATAACAAATGTAAAGCACTTTGGCCAACGAGAGTTGTTTTTTAAATGTGCTATATAAATAAATGTGACTTGACTCGACTGTACAACTGCAGAAGGACCTCTTTGCTCCTATACTCAACTCCTCTTTGCTTTCTTAAATGAGAGGGTTCAACACACTACTACTTTGGTGTGGAAAGAGCAGTAATATGGTGGGGCGACAGATCTGAAGAAGGGCCTCGACCCGAAACGTCACCCGTTCCTTCTCTCCAGAGATGCTGCCTGTCCCGCTGAGTTACTCCAGCATTTTGTGTGTCTGTCTTCAGTATAAATATCTCTCCTATACTTCATGCAAGCTGTGAATTCTGCGCCTGTTTGGCTCTTCCATTAAAGGTGCAGTATATCAAAAGCATTTGGAAATCTAATCAATATTATTACCAGTGGCAACTATTTAAAAGCTTCATATTATTTCTATTTTACATTCTATATTTATGGAGCGTGATCCAGAACCCCATTATTTTGCTTTTTGCTGAGTGGAAGAAATCAGATAATGCAGAGATCGTGGCTTCGGAAGCTTTAGCTTTGGGTTCGGTATTCAGCTTGAGAGATGCAGCGTGGAAAAGATTCCCATCGGCCCACCGGGTCCACGCCGTCCAGCAATCATCCATTCAATTTATAACAAGAGGAGTTGAGTACAAGAGCAAAAAGGTCCTCCTGCAGTTGTACAGGGCCCCAGTGAGACCACACCTGGAGTATTGTGTGCAGTTTTGGTCCTCTAATTTGAGGAAGGACATTCTTGCTATTGAGGGAGTGCAGCGTAGGTTCACCAGGTTAATTCCCGGGATGGCGGGACTGTCATATGCTGAGAGAATGGAGCGGCTGGGCTTGTACACGCTGGAGTTTAGAAGGATGAGAGGGAATCTTATTGAAACATATAAGATTATTAAGGGTTTGGACACACTAGAGGCAGGAAACATGTTCCCGATGTTGGGGGAGTCCAGAACCAGGGCCCACAGTTTAAGAATAAGGGGTAAGCCATTTTGAACGGAGACGAGGAAACACTTTTTCTCACAGAGAGTGGTGAGTCTGTGGAATTCTCTGCCTCAGAGGGTGGTGGAGGCCGGTTCTCTGGATGCTTTCAAGAGAGAGCTAGATAGGGCTCTTAAAGATAGTGGAGTCAGGGGATATGGGGAGAAAGCAGGAACGGGGAACTGATTGGGGATGATCAGCCATGATCACATTGAATGGCGGTGCTGGCTCGAAGGGACGAATGGCCTACTCCTGCACCAATTGTCCATTGTCCATTGACCCGAAACGTCACACATTCCTTCTCTCCAGAGATGCTACATGTCCCGCTGAGATACTCCTGCTTTTTGTGTCTATCTTCGAGAGACCTGCTCCAGCAAATCACAACAATTGCCTTTACAGCAACAATTGCTGTATGTCACTGTATGTCATGTTATCACTTGCGGGCGGAGCACCAAGGCAAATTCCTTGTATGTGAATACTTGGCCAATAAACTTATTCCTTCATTCATTCATTCATTATAGGGACGGACTCACCAAGCGCCATTAGTTGCAAATCAATCCGCTGTTAAATTAATGTTTCCTTTTGCGCTCGTTGCTTTTAATCCTTCTCCACAACGTCTTGTGTCATCCTATTTAATTTCTGTTGCTGTTTGACAGATGTACTTGTTCTATTGAGTGTATGTGTCATCAGTCAGAATGATTTTTGTTCATTAAAAGGGCGTCACAGTGGCGCAGCGGTAGAGTTGCTGCCTCACACGGGGTTCCATCCTAACTACGGGCGCTGTCTGTACGGAGTTTGTACCTTCCCCCCGTGACCTGCGTGGGTTTCTCCAGGTGCTCCGGTTTCCTCCCATGCTCCAAAGACGTGCGGGTTTGTAGGTTAATCGGAGTGGTATAATTGTAAATTGTCCCTAGTGTGTATAGGGTAGTGTTAGTGTGCGGGGATCGCTGGTCGGCACGGACTCGGTGGGCCGAAGCGCTGTATCTCTACACTAAACATAGAAACATAGAAACATAGAAAATAGGTGCAGGAGTAGGCCATTCGGCCCTTCGAGCCTGCACCGCCATTCAATATGATCATGGCTGATCATCCAACTCAGTATCCTGTACCTGCCTTCTCTCCATACCCCCTGATCCCTTTAGCCACAAGGGCCACATCTAACTCCCTCTTAAATATAGCCAATGAACTGGCCTCAACTACTTTCTGTGGCAGAGAATTCCACAGATTCACCACTCTCTGTGTAAAAAATGTTTTTCTCATCTCGGTCCTAAAAGATTTCCCCTTTATCCTTAAACTGTGACCCCTTGTTCTGGACTTCCCCAACATCGGGAACAATCTTCCTGCATCTAGCCTGTCCAACCCCTTAAGAATTTTGTAAGTTTCTATAAGATCCCCCCCTCAATCTTCTAAATTCTAGCGAGTATAAGCCGAGTCTATCAGTGTTTCTTCATATGAAAGTCCTGACATCCCAGGAATCAGTCTGGTGAACCTTCTCTGTACTCCCTCAATGGCAAGAATGGCCTTCCTCAGATTAGGAGACCAAAACTGTACGCAATACTCCAGGTGTGGTCTCACCAAGACCCTGTACAACTGCATAGAACCTCCCTGCTCCTATACTCAAATCCTTTTGCTATGAATGCTGACATACCATTCGCTTTCTTCACTGCCTGCTGCACCTGCATGCCTACTTTCAATGACTGGTGTACCATGACATCCAGGTCTCGTTGCATCTCCCCATTTCCTAATCGGCCACCATTCAGATAAAAGTCTATTTTCCTGTTTTTGCCACCAAAGTGGATAACCTCACATTTATCCACATTATACTGCATCTGCCAAACATTTGCCCACTCACCCAGCCTATCCAAGTCACCTTGCAGCCTCCTAGCATCCTCCTCACAGCTAACACTGCCCCCCAGCTTCGTGTCATCCGCAAACTTGGAGATGTTGCATTCAATTCCCTCGTCCAAATCATTAATTAAACTAAACTAGTGTTAGCGTACGGGGTGATTGCTGAAATATCTTTGACAGAATCCTTGAATTTGAAAAAAAATTACTACCAAATACATGTTGAGATAGATCAATACCATTCTGGTCAAATCGGTTGCTTAAAATATCACAGTGTGTGTTCAGCTCCAGTTATTCTTTAAACTGTGCCTCTGAATGAATAATTACACTGGCTACAGTACAAGGGTTTGTAAATGAGCTATTTTTATCTGTGGCTGATTGAATTTCTAATCCAGATGTAACTCTGAGCCAAAGAGAGAGGTATTCCATAAATTTGTGCAGTATTGGTCATGATTTCACAGGCCCTTCAGCCCATCGAGTCCGTGCCGACCAGCGATCCCCGCGCACTAACACTATCCTACACACACAAGGGACAAGTTACATTTATACCAAGCCAATTAACCTGCAAACCCGCACTTCTTTGGAGTGTGGGAGGAAACCGGAGCACCCGGAGGAAACCCACGTGGTCACGGGGAGAAGGTACAAACTCCTGTTTCCGCGCTGTTTCTCTAACGTCTACAGCAGCCTGTGGTTTTAAACACCAGGCTTTTAGTACACGTTGACATTTTGGAATCAAAACTACAGGTCAGGATGGAACCCGGGTCTCAGGCGCTGTGAGGCAGCAGCTCCACCCGCTGCTGCACCGTAATCCATGTATGGGCGATTGACAGCTGCAATCTGCAGCCCCTGCCAATGTACAGCGGGTCAGGCAGCATCCGTGGAGGTAGAAGACAAACTTGGGTAGAACAGGCAGATTCTAGACCGCAGCTCATTGTTCAGTTCCAGGAATGCAAAGTTGATGATAACTGAACCTACCAATTTCATGTTTAAGAAAGAACTGCAGATGCTGGAAAAATCGAACGTTGGCAAAAATGCTGGAGAAACTCAGCGGGTGAGGCAGCATCTATGGAGCGAAGGAAATAGGCGACGTTTCGGGTCGAGACCCCTCCTTTTAAACCCGGTTATAATTTTCAACAGCAGCATTAATAAATGGACCATTGTCTTAGATTTGGGCGGTCACGGTGGCGCAGCGGTAGAGTTGCTGCCTCACAGTGCCGGAGACCCGGGTTCCATCCCGACTAAGGATGCTGTCTGTACGGAGATGGTACGCCCTCCCCGTGACCCGGGTGGGTTTTCTCCGGGTGCTCCGGTTTCCTCCCAACGGAGACGAGGAAAGACTTTTTCTCACAGAGAGTGGTGAGTCTGTGGAATTCTCTGCCTCAGTGGTGGAGGCAGGTTCTCTGGATGCTTTCAAGAGAGAGCTAGATAGGGCTCTTAAAAATAGCGGAGTCAGGGGATGTGGGGAGAAGGCAGGATCGGGGTACTGATTGGGGATGATCAGCCATGATCACATTGAATGGCGGTGCTGGCTCCAAAGACGTACAGGTTTGTAGGTTAATTGGCTTGGCGTAATTCTAAATTGTCCCGACTGTGTGTAGGATGGTGTTAGTGTGCGGGGATCGCTGGTCGGCTCAGACTCGGTGGGCCGAAGGGGCCTGTTTCCGCGCTGTATCTCCAAACTAAACTAAAGATTTGCGTTAAGTGCCAGAAAGCGTCATGGTTCCTGACAAATATTGGCTTTTGCGTTATGTTCCTTCACAAATGATTGCAACCAATTTAGCCAGGACGTTGCATATTTATACTGACTCAGAGTGCGTTAGTCAAACTAAATCCAGCTGTGCTGGGAAGCAACACCTCAAGAATTCCGTCCAACAGTTCAGAAATGGAATTAGTATTCACCTAACATTGGCCAACGGCAAGTAGAAAAGACAGGGAAATTAATTGTATTTTTCCAAAGAAAAATCTTCCACGAGTTTTTCCCCCTCCCAGGCCAGCAGCTGCAGACAGGATGAAGCATCTCGATAATGTAGCAAATCCTGACTTTCCAAACTATTTTAACTAGGGAGAAGGCAGGAGAATGGGATTGAGAGGGAGAGATAGATCAGCCATGATTGAATGGCGGAGTGGACTTGATGGGCCGAATGGCCTAATTCTGCTTCCACAACATACGAACTTATGAATTTATAACGTATTCTGGGAATTGGTTTTAACGGAACTGTCACTTTGAAGTAAGTGTTCACACTGTGACTGAGTATTGCTTGTGGAATGATACAGTGTTTGGAACAGGCCCTTCGGCCCAAATGGCCCATGCCACCCAACATGTCCCATCTATACTAGTCCCACCTGCCTGCATTTGGCCCATATCCCTCTAAACCTAATCTATCAACATACCTGCCGAAGTCTCCTTTAAATGCTGCGATTGTACCTTCCTCAACTACCTCATAGAGTCACAGAGTGATACAGTGTGGAAACAGGCCCTTTGGCCCAACTTGCCCATGCTGACCAACATGTCCCATCTACACTAGTCCCACTTCCCTGCGCTTGGTCCATAACCCTCCAAACCTGTCCTATCCATGTACCTGTCTAACTGTTTCTTGAACGTTGTAATAGTCCCAGCCTCAACTACCTCCTCTGGCAGCTCGTTCCGTACACCCACCACCCTTGATGTGAAAAAGTAACCCCTTGGATACCTATTAAATCTTTCCCCCCTCACCTTGAACCTATGTCCTCTGGTTCTTGACTCCCCCCGCTCTGGGTAGAGGTCTGTGCAGTCACCCTATGTGTTCCCCTCATGATTTTACACACCTCCATAAGATCATCCCTCAGCCTCCTTTACTTTTAATTTTATGTGTATGTCATGTTGTCACTTGCGGGCGGAGCACCGAGGCAAACTCCTTGTATGTGAATACTTGGCCAATAAACCTCTTCGTAAACTTCAGTTTAGCTTATTATTGTCACGTGTACCGAGGTACAGTGAAAAGCTTTTTGTTGCGTGCTAACCAGTCGGCAGAAAGACAATAATACATGATTACAATCGAGCCGTCCACAGTGTACAGATACAGGATAAAGGGAATAACGTTGATTGCAACCAAAGAATAAACCTGCGCTCCAAGGAATAAAGTCCTACCCTGCCCAACATCGCCCTATCGTGCAGCCCCTCTAGTCAATAGACAATAGACAATAGACAACAGGTGCAGGAGTAGGGCATTCGGCCCTTCGAGCCAGCACCGCCATTCAATGTGATTGGCCTGGCAACATCCTCGTCTGAAGAATGCTGAAATGTCTCTCCAGAGATGCTGCCTGTTACTCCAGTATTTTGTGTGTAAACATCTTTAGTGTAAACCGGCATCTGCAGTTCCTTCCTTCCAAATTACCCCAGCAATTCGTATCTACGCAGTCTGGAGTCCCCGAACACGTAGTGACAGTGACTTCTAAATTATCTTCAGGCAATTTGCATTGAAGTCTCTTGAATTAACAAATTGCATTGAGGGTATCAGTCTGTGAAAACGCAATTAAAGTATTAGATTTGGTTTGCAGAATCACACGAGGAGAATCCCGTGCCAGGTATTTTTATATCCCACAGGATTCACCTTAGTGCTAACATTAATCCTTCTTTTTAAATATTTGTACTTCTATATCAACGCAACGTTTAATGTTGCATTAGTGTGCACATTAGTCGGATAAACCCTGTCCAAGCATGCCTGGCGACGGATCAATGCCAGCTGGAGCACGATGTTTCAAGAGTCAAGAGTCAAGTGAGTTTATTGTCATGTGTCCCAGATAGGACAATGACATTCCTGCGTGCTGCAGCACAACAGAGTATTGTAAGCATAAATACAGAACAGTTCAGTTCAATACGCACATAAATACGCAGATAAAGTGCAATAGGCTGTTACAGTTGACAGTCTGTTTGGTGGCGAGTTTAACAGCCTGATGGCTGTGGGGAAGTAGCTATTCCTGAACCTGGATGTACCAGATTTCAGGCTCCTGTACCTTCTGCCCGATGGTAGCGGGGAGATGAGTGTGTGGCCAGGATGGTGTGGGTCCTTGATGATGCTGGCAACCTTTTTGAGGCAGCGACTGCGATAGATCCCATCGATGGTGGGGAGGTCAGAGCCGATGATGGACTGGGCAGTGGTCACAACTTTCTGCAGCCTTTTCCGCTCCAGGGCGCTCAAGTTGCCGAACCAAGCCACGATGCAAAACGGTCAGCATGCTCTCTACTGTGTACCTGTAGAAGTTCGAGAGAGTCCTCCTTGACATACCGACTCATTTATTGTCATGTGTCCCAGATAGGACAATGAAATTCTTACTTGCTGCAGCACAACAGAATATGTAAACATAGGAGAAAAAAAGAAAAAAGTTCAGTGTGTGTAAATACACATGCACACATACTCAATAAATAATCAAATATAGCAAAATGATAGTAATAGTCTGTTACAGTTCAGAGCATATTGATGTTGTGTTTAATAGCCTGATGGCTGTGGGGAAGTAGCTGTTCCTGAACCTGGACGTTACAGTTTTCAGGCTCCTGTACCTTCTTCTTGATGGCAATGGTGAAGTAAGTAAGTAGGATGGAAAACACAACTGAAATAAGCAAAACACAGAGTGCTGGAGTAACTCAGCGGGTCAGGCAGCATCTGTGGAGAACATGGATAGGTGACGTTTCACAGAGTGCTGGAGTAACTCAGCGGGTCAGGCAGCATCTGTGGAGAACATGGATAGGTGACGTTTCACAGAGTGCTGGAGTAACTCAGCGGGTCAGGCAGCATCTGTGGAGCGAAGGAAATGGGCAACCTTTCAGGTCGAAACCCTGAAGGAAATAGGCAACATTTCGGGCCGAAACCCGGAAGGGTTTCGGGCCGAAACGTTGCCTGTTTCCTTCGCTCCATAGATGCTGCCGGAACATGGATAGGTGACGTTTCACAGAGTGCTGGAGTAACTCAGCGGGTCTGGCAGCATCTGTGGAGAACATCGATAGGTGACGTTTCACAGAGCGCTGGAGTAACTCAGCGGGTCAGGCAGCATCTGTGGAGAACATGGATAGGTGATGTTTCGGGTCGAGACTCTTCTTCAGACTGACATTCTCTTCCACTGATTCCAATTAAACCAAAGTTCAGAAGAAGCATTCAACATTTGCTAGCTCTTTGCATATTTAGCACAAGTAGATGACTAACTTCCAACCATTGCAAAGCCCAGGAGTGACAATTTGTTATTTTACGACTAAACTAAAATAAACTAAACACCACTTATCACGTCAATGGAAGAGAATGGCTTGGTTATTTTGTTTATCTAATGTTGGTTTTGAAAGGTATTTACCCTGTCTATGTGTATATAGAAAAAATAGAACATAGAACATATAGAACATAGAACAGTATGGTGGTGCAGCGGTAGAGTTGCTGCCTCACAGCGCCAGAGACCCATGTTCGATCCCGACTACGGGTGCTCTCTGTACGGAGTTTGTACGTTCTCCCCGTGACCTGCGTGGGTTTTCTCCGGGATCTTTGGTTTCCTCCCACACTCCAAAGACGTACAGGTTTGTAGGTTAACTGGCTTGGTATAAGTGTAAATTGTCCCTGGAGTGTGTAGGAAAGTGTTAGTGTGTGGGGATCGCTGGTCGGCACGGACCCAGTGGGCCGAAGGGCCTATTTCCGTGCTGTATCTCTAAATTAAAGAAAACTAAAATTAACAATACGCTACACACACTCGGGACAATCTACATTTACACCAAGCCAATTAACCTACAAACCTGTACGTCTTTGGAGTGTGGAAGGAAACCGGAGCACCCGGAGAAAACCCACGCAGGTCACGGGGAGAAGGTACAAACTCCGTACAGACAGCACCCGTAGTCGGGATTGAACCTGGGTCTCTGGCGTTGTGAGGCAGCAAGGCAGCGACTCTACCGCTGCTCCACCGTGCGGTCTATTGGTGTTGGGAGTTTAAACAGAATATGAAAATCGCAGCTTGGTTTAACCTAGTAAAAGGTCATAAAAAGACAGGCTCTTAATCATTCAAAGATGCAACACAGATCTAAACCTTGAAATCCTGTCCGTTTGAATGGGGAAGGTACAGTGCATTCAGAGAGTATTCAGACCCCTTCACTTTCTCCACATTTTGTTACGTTACAGCCTTACTCTAAAATGGATTAAATTCATTTTTTTCATCATCAATCTACACACAATACCCCAGAATGAAGAAGCGAAAACAGGTGTTTAGAAATGTTTGCAAAGAAATTAAAAATAAATAACTGAAATATCACATTTACATAAATATTCAGACTCTTTGCTATGACACTCAAAATTGATTATCCTTGAGATGTTTCTACAACTTGATTGGAGTCCACCAGTGGTAAATTACATTGATTGGACATGATTTGGAAAGGCACACACCTGTCTATATAAGGTCCCACACTTGACAGTGCATGTCAGAGCAAAAACCAAGCCATGAAGACAAAGGAATTGTCCGTAGACCTCAGAGACAGGATTGTGTGGAGGCACAGATCTGGGGAAGGGTATAAAACAATTTCTGCAGCATTGCAGGTCCCGAAGAGCACAGTGGCCTCCGTCATTCTTAAATTGAAGAACTTTGGAACCATCTGGACTCTTCATAGAGCTGGCCGCCTGGCCAAACTGAGCAATCGGGGGAGAAGGGCCTTGGTCGGGGAGATGACCAAGAACCCGATGGTCACTCTGACAGAGCTCCAGAGTTCCTCTGTGGAGATGGGAGAACCTTCCAGAAGGACAACTATATCTGCAACACTCCACCAATCAGGCCTTTATGGTAGAATGGCCAGATGGAAGCCACTCCTCAGTGAAATGCACATGACCGCCTGCTTGGAGTTTGCCAAAAGGCACCTAAACAAAATACTCTGGTCTGATGAAACCAAGATTGAACTCTTTGGCCTGAATGTCATGCGTCACGTCTGGAGGAAACCAGGCACCGCTCATCACCTGGCCAATACCATACCTATGGTGAAGCATGGTGGTGGCAGCATCATGCTGTGGGGATGTATTTCAGCTACAAGAACTGGGTGGCTAGTCAGGATCGAGGGAAAGATGAACGGAGCAAAGTACAGAGAGATCCTTGATGAAAACCTGCTCCAGAGTGTTCTGGACCTCAGACTGGGGAGGAGGTTCACCTTCCAACAGGACAATGACCCTAAGCACACAACCAAGACAACGCAGGAGTAGCTTTGTGACAATTCTGTGAATGTTCTTGAGTAGCCCAGCCAGAGCCCGGACTTGAACCCGATCGAACATCTCTGGAGGGACCTGAAAATAGCTGTGCATCGACGCTCCCCATCCAACCTGACAGAGCTTGAGGGGATCTGCAGAGAAGAATGGGAGAAATTACCCAAATACAGGTGTGCCAAGCTTGTAGCCTCATACCCTAGAAGACTTGAGGTTGTAATCGCTGCCAAAGGTGCCTCAACAAAGTACTGAGTAAAGGGTCTGAATACTTATGTAAATGTGATATTACGCTTATGTTTTTTTATTACTTTGCAAAAATTTCTAAACGCCTGTTTTCACTTTTTTATTATGGGGTATTGTGTGTAGATTGATGATAAAAAAAAAAGAATTGAATCTACTTTAGCATAAGGCTGTAACGTGACAAAATGTGGAAAAAGTGAAGGGGTCGGAATACTTTCTGAATGCACTGTATATAAAAATAACAAGAGCTCTAAATAATTCAACCACTTTTCTTTCTGTTACTTAATGTGTTTTCCCAGAAAAATTGCTCTTAATGGAACTGGATTGGTATAATGATACAGAGATATTCACGCATCATCACCATACATAATTCATTCAGGGGAAAATGAATTTGAATTTCAAGATTACCTTACTCCATGATAATAGAGAGGTCGGTGGTGGTAGTGGGAAGTTGCCTTCAACTTTTAAACTCGAATGTTATAAAACCACTAGCTAGTCCAAGAAAGCTTTCTGGAAATGATAGTTTAGTTTTGAGGTACAGCACGGAAACAGGCCCTTCAGCCCACCGAGTCCACACCGACAATAGACAATAGGTGCAGAAGTAGGCCCTTCGAGCCAGCACCGCCATTCAATGTGATCATGGCTGATCATCCCCAATCAGTACCCCGTTCCTGCCTTCTCCCCATATCCCCCGAATCCGCTATCTTTAAGAGCCCTATCTAGCTCTCTCTTGAAAGTATCCAGAGATCCGGCCTCCACCGCCCTCTGAGGCAGAGAATTCCACAGACTCACCACTCTGCGATCCCCGCACACTAACACTATCCGACACACACTAGGGACAAGTTACATTTACACCCAGCCAATTAACCCTCAAACCTGTACGTCTTTGGAGTGTGGGAGGAAACCGAAGATCTCTGAGAAAACCCACGCAGGCCACGGGGAGAACGTGCAAACTCCGCACAGACAGCACCCGTAGTCAGGATGGAACCCGGGTCTCTGGCGCTGTGAGGCAGCAACTCTACTGCTGTGCCACCGTGATTGCCCTATGTGGGGGAAGCACTTTGTTTCCTGTGTGTGGGTTTAACACTTATTCAGGGTAGTCCTTGTAACAAAATTCCCAGCAGTCTGCTAAGCTGTTTTCTCCGGCGCTTCAGAGATTGAGGGGTGACTATGAACTGATTAACCTCAACTATGTAAGCTGTCGTTGGTCGCACTAACTAACGGCTTCAGGTCTTCCTTGCAGTGATTATTTTATTGATTTTTTATAAATTATATATTATTTATGTGAATTGTGTTTACAGACATGTTAGGCTGCAAGAATTGAAGTAAGCAAGTAAGTCTGAAGAAGGGTCTCGACCCGAAACGTCGCCCATTCCTTCTCTCCTGAGATGCCGCCTGTCCCGCTGAGTTACTCCAGCATTTTGTGTCTACCTTTGATTTAAATCAGCATCTGCAGTTCCTTCCTATAAAATTATCAAAGGCATAGATAGGGTCAACAGTCAGAACCTTTTTACCCAGGGTGAAAATGTCAAAGATGAGAGAGCACAGGTTTAAGATGAGAGAGGCAAAGTTTTACAGGAGATGTGTGGGGAAGTTTTTTACACAGAGGTTGGTGGGTGCCTGGAACGCACTGCCAGGGGTGGTGGTGGAGGCAGATACGATAGTGGCGTTTAAGAGGCATTTGGACAGACACATGGACATGCAGGGGGTGGAGGGATATAGATAACGGCAAGCAGAGGAGATCAGTTTAACTTGGCATCATGTCCAGCACAAACATTGTGGGCCGAAGGGCCTGTTCCTGTGCTGTAGAGCTCTTGAGTTCTTTAAAAATCCATCCCTGGTGCTACTTGAGCACTGCCTCTTTCATTCTAACTTGCGACAGGGTGGCACAGCGGGTAGAGACGCTGCCTGACATCGCCAGAGACCCGGGTTCAATCCCGACCTCGGGTGCTGTCTGTGTGTGGAGTTTGGACGTTCTCCCTGTGACCGCGTGGCTTTCCTCCGGGTGCTCCGGTTTCCTCCAACATCCCAAAGACGTGCGGGTTTGTAGGTTAATCGGCCCCTAGTGTGCAGGGAGTGGATGAGAAAGTGGGATAGCATAGAACTAGATATCTTCTTTGATTAGTGCGGGTGTCAGAGGTTATGGGGAGAAGGCAGGAGAATGGGGTTAGGAGTGAGAGATAGATCAGCCATGATTGAATGGTGAAGTAGACTTGATGGGCCGAATGGCCTAATTCTACTCCTATTCCTTATAGATACATAGATACATAGAAAATAGGTGCAGGAGTAGGCCATTCGGCCCTTCGAGCCTGCACCACCATTCAATATGATCATGGCTGATCATCCAACTCAGTATCCTGTACCTGCCTTCTCTCCATACCCCCTGATCCCTTTAGCCACAAGGGCCACATCTAACTCCCTCTTAAATATAGCCAATGAACTGGCCTCAACTACCCTCTGTGGCAGAGAGTTCCAGAGATTCACCACTCTCTGTGTGAAAAAGTTTTTCCTCATCTCGGTCTTAAAGGATTCCCCCCTTATCCTTAAACTGTGACCCCTTGTCCTGGACTTCCCCAACATCGGGAACAATCATCCTGCATCTAGCCTGTCCAACCCCATAAGAATTTTGTACGTTTCTATAAGATCACCTCTCAATCTCCTACATTATAGCGAGTATAAGCCAAGTCTATCCAGTCTTTCTTCATATGAAAGACCTGACATCCCAGGAATCAGTCTGGTGAACCTTCTCTGCACTCCCTCTATGGCTATAATGTCCTTCCTCAGGTTTGGAGACCAAAACTGTACGCAATACTCCAGGTGTGGTCTCACCAAGACCCTGTACAACTGCAGTAGAACCTCCCTGCTCCTATACTCAAATCCTTTTGCTATGAAAGCCAACATACCATTCGCCTTCTTCACTGCCTGCTGCACCTGCATGCCTACTTTCAATGACTGGTGTACCATGACACCCAGGTCTCGTTGCATCTCCCCTTTTCCTAATCGGCCACCATTTAGATAATAGTCTATTTTCCTGTTTTTGCCACCAAAGTGGATAACCTCACATTTATCCACATTATACTGCATCTGCCAAACATTTGCCCACTCACCCACCTTATGAGAATGGGTGATCGCTGGTCGGTGCGGATTCAGTGGGCTGAAGGGCCTGTTTCTGTGGTGTATCTCTAAACTAGACTAGCAGCCTCTCACGTCTTGTTTCTCTTTGACTATGCCCCAACCATGACCCTTCACATGAGACTGTCACGGGGCGGGATTCTCCCTGTCATACGAAATCCGTATAAAACACTCTGAAAATAGACACAATGCTGGAGTAACTCAGCGGGTCAGGCAGCATCTGTGGAGAACATGGATAGGTGACGTTTCACAGAGTGCTGGAGTAACTCAGCGGGTCAGGCAGCATCTGTGGAGAACATGGATAGGTGACGTTTCACAGATTGCTGGATTAACTCAGGGGATCAGGCAGCATCTGTGGAGAACATGGATAGGTGACGTTTCACAGAGTGCTGGAGTAACTCAGCGGGTCAGGCAGCATCTGTGGAGCGAAGGAAATGGGCAACCTTTCGGGCCGAAACCCTGAAGGAAATAGGCAACGTTTCGGGCCGAAACCCGGAAGGGTTTCGGGCCGAAACGTTGCCTATTTCCTTCGCTCCATAGATGCTGCCGGAACATGGATAGGTGACGTTTCACAGAGTGCTGGAGTAACTCAGCGGGTCAGGCAGCATCTGTGGAGAACATGGATAGGTGACGTTTCACAGAGTGCTGGAGTAACTCAGCGGGTCAGGCAGCATCTGTGCAAAGAAGGAATGGTTGACATTTCGGGTCGAGACTCTTCTTCAGACTGAGAGTCAGGGGAGAGGGAAACGGGAGATATAGACGGAGATGTAGAGAGATAAAGAAACCTGGATTTAAAATCTGTAGCTTTTATTCGGTTTGACAATACATTTTTCATTATAATATATTAATGGATTGAACCATATTGCTTACGCCTCCTCCTAGCTGCATAAAATCTCCAGCTAACATGGCCCTGTTACGGGAGCTTTAAGTGCCATTAATTGTGTAAGTGTGCTTTTTGCCACCACTGATGTTACTCCAGGAGATCCAGTCTTAGAAGTGATGGATAAATTACAGTTGACATTCTCGCTCTGCCCCCACGCTCCTGGTTGGGGAAGAATCAGTTTAATCCACAGTCACACAACCTGGGCAACACAGACCACTCGACCAACTACCGCTTACCTTTTTATTTCCACAATGAAATTCACCGGTCAGCACCAGCTACAACCCACGAGAACCTTCGACCTCCTGGCGACCCACTAGGACCTCCTGGCGACCCACTAGGACCTCCTGGCGACCCACCTACGGCACGAGAATTCTCGCTACTCTCCATGGCGGCTTCATTCTAGTCGCCGCTAATTCTTCAACGTGTTGAAACATTCGCGGCGACCATAATGAGGCCGCGACCAGTTCCCAGAATGCGGGAACTCCTCGCGAACATGAAGGCGACTCCCCGCCAACCACCCGCGGACATGTGGCGACTGCATAGTCTCCTGCAGTCGCCTCAAAAGTCGCCCAAGTGGGACAGGCCCATAACTCTCATGAGATATAACCAGAGTGCAGTGCTCTCTGAACTACTATCTACCTCATTGGTGACCCTCGGACTATCCTTGATCGGACTTTGCTGGCTTTACCTTGAACTAAACGTTATTCCCTTATCATGTATCTGTACACTGTGAAATCTGGCAACTGGAAGTATCCTGAGCTAACTCTGCTACCACCATCATCTATTGCAACAACTGATGGCTTCCACTGATTGTCGCCGGAAGCCTGCGTCCTTTTCCGGACGGATGATGACAGCGAGGTCAACATTTGTCACAAGATTTAAGAATAAGGAGTAAGCCATTTAGAACGGAGACAAGGAAACACTTTTTCACACAAAGACCTGTGAGTGTGGAATTTTCTGCCGGATCTCTGGATACTTTCAAGAGAGAGCTAGATGGGGCTCTTAAAGATAGCGGAGTCAGGGGATATGGGGAGAAGGCAGGAACGGGGTACTGATTGGGGATGATCTGCCATGATCACATTGAATGGCGGTGCTGGCTCGAAGGGCCGAATGAATCGATTGTAATCACGTATTGTCTTTCCGCTGACTGGTTAGCACGCAACAAAAGTTTTTCGCTGAACTCGGTACACGTGACAATAAACTGAACTGTAGGACTGGAGTGGAGCGGGCAGGGGTCATGATGAGGATGAACAATTGGCAATATTTCAAGTGAGGTTTTGCCTCACAAATGCTGTATCTGCAAAGAGGTTTAAAATAACAATCGGGTATAAAGAATGAGAGGTAGAGATCAACAGACAATAGGTGCAGGAGTAGGCCATTCGGCCCTTCGAGCCAGCACCGCCATTCAATGTGATCATGGCTGATCATCCCCAATCAGTACCCCGTTCCTGCCTTCTCCCCATATCCCCTGACTCCGCTATCTTTAAGAGCCCTATCTAGCTCTCTCTTGAAAGTATCCAGAGAACCTGCCTCCACCGCCCTCTGATGCAGAGAATTCCACAGACTCACCACTCTCTGTGAGAAAAAGTGTTTCCTCGTCTCCGTTCTAAATGGCTTACCCCTTATTCTTAAACTGTGGCCCCTGGTTCCGGACTCCCCCAACATCGGGAACATGCTTCCTGCCTCTAGCGTGTCCAAACCCTTAATAATCTTATTATGTTTCAATAAGATATCCTCTCATCCTTCTAAACACCAGAGTGTACAAGCCCAGCCGCTCTATGGAGTTCTATGGAGTATTGTGTTTTTTTTATTCGTGTGCCTGTATGGTAACTCAAATCTCACTGTACCAATTGGTGCAAGTGACAACAAATGTAACTGGAATTTGAACGATGAAAGGTTTTCAGCAATGTTAACAGCAACTCTCACCAGCAGAGACTCGTGCTAAACCTCACACTCTGGAAATCATTCTTCCCTCAACACTCAATTGACAGCTACACAAGGCCTTTCCAATCAGCCACCCACGGGCTGGAAGTAAGTCTCATGTTTAGACCAAAAGAATAGCAGAAGGTTCTGAAGAAGGGTCTCGAGCCGAAACGTCCACCCATTCCTTCTCTCCACAGATGCTGCCTGTCCCGCTGAGTTACTCCAGCTTTTCGTGTCTATCTTCGGTTTAAACCAGCATCTGCAGTTCCTTCCTGCACAAAAGAATAGCGTAAATGAGACGAGTTTAACACTTGGCACTGATCTTTCCCAGTGTAACAATCCCAGATTATAAATCTTTATTATTGATTCATACATGTCATCAACAGTCACTTTTGGCCTGAACTTCTGCAGAATTCCAGTTGTCTGTTGCCACAGCTTTCCTGGAAGTGTTCTGAAAATTCTGTTCAGATGCTGGAGTTGGTGCCAAACCTCTGACAATTAGTGGCAAGGAATTAGGTCAACCGTAGAAAATAGGTGCAGGAGTAGGCCATTCTGCCCTTTGTGCCAGCACCGCCATTCAATATGATCATGGCTGATGATCCGGAATCAATACCCCGTTCCTGCTTTTTCCCCCATATCCCTTGATTTATTTGGCCCTAAGAGCTAAATCTAACTCTCTCTTGAAAACATCCAGTGAATTGGCCTCCACTGCCTTCTGTGGTAGAGAATTCCACAAATTCACAACTCTCTGGGTGAAAAAAATGTTCCCCATCTCAGTCCTAAATGGCCCACCCCTTATTGTTAAACTGTGTGACCCCTGGTTCTGGACTCCCCCGACAATCGACAGTCTTCAATTTTCCATAATTGTAGATCAGGCCTTTTTATTTCCCACGTCAATGAAGTGCAGGCATGTGTCATCAGATACCGGACTAAAGTGTAATCAAGGCCCAGAACTTCCCTATGTCGGCCAAGAGCAGCTCCAACATTTCACAGTGTGACTCACTGCCATTTCATTGACTCTACGCGATCTTAATATCATTCGTGTAAGATTCACCACCATCTGACCAAAGAAATTCCTCCTCATCTCCTTCCTAAAGGAACGTCCTTTATTTCTGAGGCTGGGACCTCTGGTCCTGGACTCTCCCACTAGTGGAAACATCCTCTCCACATCCACTCTATCCAGGCCATTCACTACTGTGTATAGATATATGATAAGGAAATAACGTTTAGTGCAAGGTAGACCCAGCAAAGTCATAAGATCATTAGATCATGTGATAGGAGCAGAATTAGGCCATTCGGTCCATCAAGTCCACTCCACTATTCAATCTATCTCTCCCTCCTAACCCCATTCTACTGCCTTCGCCCCATAAGTTTGTCCAAGTTCAAGTTCACATTCATTGCCACATGCACCAATTAAGGATTTGATTTCCCATGCAGCCACACAAACAAAAGAGCACAATACACATTAGAATATAACATGAACATCCACCACAGTGGAATCAACATTCGTCACTGTGGTGGAAGGCAATAACTCAGTCAGTAAGCCAGTCCTCCTCCTTTGTTCACCCGTGTCGGGGCCACGAACCCTCCGCAGTCGCGGCTACGGACGGCCCGATGTACAGGCCCTCTCGTCGGGATGCTCGAAACTCCGATGTCGGGACGGACGGACACTCCGCCGCTTGGAGGGCCCGAATCGGCCGCTTCCTACCGGAGACCGCGGCTTCACGATGTTGTAGGCCGCAGGCCGGCGGTTGGAGCTCTTCTCCGGCGATCCCCGGCGAGGGATCCCAGGCTCCGCGATGGAAAGTCTGTGCTGCGCCCGCTGCTGAAGCTCTGGGCCCAACTCCGGGAGAGGCCGCACCAATCCAAGTTATTAGGCCGCGAGGGAGGGCGAAAATACCACTAGGAGAAAAGTCGCATACCACCGAGTTAAGTGTAAAATGTCTAAAAAACAGTTTCCTCCTATTCCCTGCCACCACCCCCCCCAACACTAAAACACACTAAAACACACTTTTAGACAAACTAAAAACAAAAAAAAAGTTGAAAGGACAAACAGCTGTTGGCGAGGCAGCCGGCTCGCGGCACCATCCGTCGGAAAACCCCTGATACCAAATCAAATCCGATCAAGGATAGTCCGAGGGTCACCAATGAGGTAGATAGTTGTTCAGCACTGCTCTCTGGTTGTGGTAGGATGGTTCAGTTGCCTGGTAACAGCTGGGAAGAAACTGTCTCTGATTCTGGAGGTGTGGAGATATTAGTTTGGTGACATTAGTTAAGAAATTGATTTTTTTTTAATGTTAATGTTAATTTGTAAAGATGTGATGATTTTATACTTTTTAGTTATTTATCAAATTAGTAGTTGATCGGTCACCAAATCAAAGCAGAAGAGGGGTGTATATTGATGTAAAAAGGGATTTTAGCCTGCAGGCATCTTCTTGTGCACATAAAAATCACGGATGGCATCCTTAAAACGTTTATAGTCTATAATAAACTATTATTTCTGCTGGCTCAGCAGAAGATACCTACAGAACGTTGTATGAGCAAAGATTCAAAACCAGGGATCTTCAAAAATGTCACCAGCAAATCCAATAGAAAATGTGGATGAAAACCTTCATAGAGTTTGGAGTCTGCTAGTCTGCAGTTGAGATTCAGTTCAATTCAGAGATACGGCACGGAAACAGGCCCGACATCCAGCCGAGTCCGTGCCGACCAGCGATCCCCGCACACTAACACTATCCTACACACACTGGGGACAATTTACATTTACACCAAGCCAATTAACCTACAAACCTGTAAGTGTTTGGAGTGTGGGAGGAAACCGGAGCACCCGGAGAAAACCCACGCAGGTCACGGGGAGAAGGTACAAACTCCGTACAGACAGCACCCGTAGTCAGGATGGAACCCGGGTCTCTGGCGCTGTGAGGCAGCAACTCTACCGCTGCGCCACCGTGCCGCCCCGTAGTTCGAAGCCGATAGTTCGAAGGTTCATAGTTCCTGACGTAAAGACACAGCGGCATGGTGGTGTAGCGGTAGAGTTGCTGCCTTACAACGATTGCAGCACCAGAGACTCAAGTTCAATCCCGACTACGGGTGCTGTCTATACGGACTTTGCACGTTCTCCCCGTGACCTGCGTGGGTTTTCTCCGGATGCTCGTACAAAGACATAGATACATAGAAAATAGGTGCAGGAGTAGGCCATTCGGCCCTTCGAGCCTGCACCGCCATTCAATATGATCATGGCTGATCATCCGACTCAGTATCCCGTACCTGCCTTCTCTCCATACCCCCTGATCCCTTTAGCCACAAGGGCCACATCTAACTCCCTCTTAAATATAGCCAATGAACTGGCCTCAACTACCCTCTGTGGCAGAGAGTTCCAGAGATTCACCACTCTCTGTGTGAAAAAGTTTTTCCTCATCTCGGTCTTAAAGGATTCCCCCCTTATCCTTAAGCTGTGACCCCTTGTCCTGGACTTCCCCAACATCGGGAACAATCTTCCTGCATCTAGCCTGTCTAACCCCATAAGAATTTTGTACGTTTCCATAAGATCCCCTCTCAATCTCCTAAATTCTAGCGAGTATAAGCCAGGTCTATCCAGTCTTTCTTCATATGAAAGTCCTGCCATCCCAGGAATCAGTCTGGTGAACCTTCTCTGCACTCCCTCTATGGCTATAATGTCCTTCCTCAGATTTGGAGACCAAAACTGTACGCAATACTCCAGGTGTGGTCTCACCAAGACCCTGTACAACTGCAGAACAACCTCCCTGCTCCTATACTCAAATCCTTTTGCTATGAAAGCTAACATACCATTCGCTTTCTTCACTGCCTGCTGCACCTGCATGCCTACTTTCAATGACTGGTGTACCATGACACCCAGGTCTCGCTGCATCTCCCCATTTCCTAATCGGCCACCATTTGGATAATAGTCTGCTTTCCTGTTTTTGCCACCAAAGTGGATAACCTCACATTTATCCACATTATACTGCATCTGCCAAACATTTGCCAACTCACCCAGCCTATCCAAGTCACCTTGCAGTCTCCTAGCATCCTCCTCACAGCTAACACTGCCCCCCCAGCTTAGTGTCATCCGCAAACTTGGAGATGTTGCCTTCAATTCCCTCATCCAGTTCATTAATATAAATTGTAAATAGCTGGGGTCCCAGCACTGAGCCTTGCGGTACCCCACTAGTCACTGCCTGCCATTGTGAAAAGGACCCGTTTACTCCTACTCTTTGCTTCCTGTTTGCCAGCCAGTTCTCTATCCACATCAATACTGAACCCCCAATACCGTGTGCTTTAAGTTTGTATACTAATCTCTTATGTGGTACCTTGTCGAAAGCCTTCTGAAAGTCCAGATACAACACATCCACTGGTTCTCCCCTATCCACTCTACTAGTTACATCCTCGAAAAATTCTATAAGATTCGTCAGACACGATTTATCTTTCGTAAATCCATGCTGACTTTGTCCAATGATTTCACCACTTTCCAAATGTGCTGCTATCCCATCTTTAATAAGAGACTAGCAGTTTCCCCACTACCGATGTTAGACTAACTGGTCTGTAATTCCCCGTTTTCTCTCTCCCTCCCTTCTTAAAAAGTGGGGTTACGTTTGCTACCCTCCAATCCTCAGGAACTACTCCAGAATCTAAAGAGTTTTGAAAAATTATCACTAATGCATCCACTATTTCTGGAGCTACTTCCTTAAGTACTCTGGGATGCAGCCTATCTGGCCCTGGTGATTTATCGGCCTTTAATCCATTCAATTTACCCAACACCACTTCCCGACTAACCTGGATTTCACTCAGTTCCTCCATCTCCTTTGACCCGCGACCCCCTGCTATTTCCGGCAGATTATTTATGTCTTCCATAGTGAAGACGGAACCAAAGTAGTTATTCAATTGGTCCGCCATATCCTTGTTCCCCATGATCAATTCACCTGTTTCTGACTGCAAGGGACCTACATTTGTTTTAACTAATCTCTTTCTCTTCACATATCTATAAAAACTTTTGCAGTCAGTTTTTATGTTCCCTGCCAGTTTTCTTTCATAGGTTTGTAGGTTTGTAGGTTAATTGGCTTGGTATAAATGTAAATTGTCCCTAGTGGGTGTAGGATAGTGTTAGTGTGCGGGGATCGCTGGTCGGCGCGGAATCGGTGGGCCGAAGGGCCTGTTTCTGCGCTGTCTCTCTAAACTAAACTAAACTCCAACTTGAGAACATGGTGATATTTCTGGGAAAGGTGAAAAGCCATTTTAAAACCCTGGCCAATCTGTGAGGAGATAAAACACGGCAGAGTTGCCTTTGTGCAGCGGCCTCCAGCAGGATGGTCAAAACCTGATCAGCAAACCTCTGTAGACAGGCACAGAGTGTTGGAGTAACTCAGCGGGTCAGGCAGCATCTGTGGAGCGAAGGAAATGGGCAACCTTTCGGGCCGAAACCCTGAAGGAAATAGGCAACGTTTCGGGCTGAAACCCGGAAGGGTTTTGGGCCGAAACGTTGCCTATTTCCTTCGCTCCATAGATGCTGCCGGAACATGGATAGGTGACGTTTCACAGAGTGCTGGAGTAACTCAGCGGGTCAGGCAGCATCTGTGGAGAACATGGATAGGTGACATTTTGGGTCGAGACCCTTCTTCAGTCTGAGAGAAAGGGGAGAGTGAGACACAGAGATATGGAAGGGTAAGGTGTGAAGACCTGCACAAATCGTCAGTGGAGTGGATTTTGCTGCCTAGTCGACTTATTCCCTCAACTACTTCAGTATTTGTCATGGTTTCGGTTCTTCCCCATAATGTCCTTGCTTGTGAGTGACGTGTTGAATAGCAGCTTTGGCGTTGAACTGGATCGAGCTGCAACCGTTTTCTGGGACAGATGCAGTGCGTTTATGTTCACACCTGCCAGCACATGTCCGATTTACATTTTAACAACATGCAAAACCTCACCCAGTGAGCAGTGAAAAGAAAATGACCCTGCTGGAAGAAAGCCAGAATCCGCTTGTCAAAGTCTTCAGGGCTTTTACATGCAAAGGATCTTCAATGTTATTGTACAGGAGCAAGGAAGGTCAATATCAAACTGAGAACTAATCCAAACTGCACACAGGGCCACCGCCAGCTTTGTGGAAAATGGTGATCTAAGCTGGATAGGATCTCAATAGACAATAGACAATAGGTGCAGGAGTAGGCCATTCGGCCCTTCGAGCCAACACCACCATTCGATGTGATCATGGCTGATCATCCCCAATCTGTACCCCGTTCCTGCCTTCTCCCCATATCCCCTGACTCCGCTATCTTTAAGAGCCCTATCTAGCTCTCTCTTGAAAGTATCCAGAGAACCTACCTCCACCGCCCTGTGAGGCAGAGAAAATTCCACAGACTCACAACTCTCTGTGTGAAAAAGTGTTTCCTCATCTCCGTCCTAAATGGCTTACCCCTTATTCTTAAACTGTGGCCCCTGGTTCTGGACGCCCCCAACATCGGGAACATGTTTCCTGCTTCTAGCATGTCCAAACCCTTAATAATCTTATATGATTCAATAAGATCCCCTCTCATCCCTCTAAACTCCAGAGTATACAAGCCCAGCCGCTCCATTCTCTCAGCATTTGACAGTCCCGCCATCCCGGGAATTAACCTGGTAAACCTACGCTGCACTCCCTCAATAGCAAGAATGTCCTTCCTCAAATTAGGGGACCAAAACTGCACGCAATACTCCAGGTGTGGTATCACTAGGACTCTGTACAACTGCAGAAGGACCTCTTTGCTCCTATACTCAAACTCCTCTTGTTATGAAGGCCAACATGCCATTCGCTTTCTTCACTGCCTGCTGTACCTGCATTGGTCCTCCCTAGATATAAGTTTGTTGATAGACACAAAATGCTGGGGTAACTCAGCGGGACAGGCAGCGTCTCTGGAGAGAAGGAATGGCTGACGTTTCGGGTTGAGACCCTTCTTCAGTACACGTGACAATAAGCTGAAAGTGAAACATGAAACCCCAGGAGAACATCGATCTCTGGAGAGATATCCCTCTGTGTTACTCCAGCATCTTGTGTCTATCCTTAAACCAGCATCTGCAGTTCCTTCCTTGACTGGGATACAGGGGGAAACTCCAGCAGTTCCAGCGAGCTGCAGATGTGAATTGTCATTAGAACTCCTCGCACAATTAAACCAGAGAAGGGTTGGCAATCCGACAAATCACATCAGCAAATGCTGATCCTATTTACTTTAAATAGTTTTTAATGACTGGACTAAAATAGACAGATGCATGTTAAGTTTAACGGAATTCCATGTCCACGCCTCTTGAAAATTAACTTTCAATTAGCTTTCAAGACCATGTTCCTGTGATCAATTAGACTTAGAAGTTGGAGCTTAAGGCAATGAAGAGTTACTCACCTGTGACATAGGAGTCCAAAAGTCAAGACAGCAGCAGAAATCTGTTGCTAAACCCCCATGGAAATATTTCTCTGACTTTTACACGTACAGTTTGTGCGTCAGTCTCAATTAAAGGCAATTCAGGTCAACGACCTTTTAAACCTTGGCATCTTTAGTTTAGTTTAGAGAGATACAGCGCGGAAACAGGCCCTACAGCCCACCGAGTCCGCGCCGACCAGCGATCCCCGCACACTAACACTATCCTACACACACTAGGGGAAGCTTGTGAATTTTACCGAATTAAACTCCAAACCTGCACGTCTTTGGAGTGTGGGAGGAAACCGGAGCACCCGGAGAAAACCCACGCAGGTCATGGGGAGAAGGTACAAACTCCGTACAGGCAGCACCCGTAGTCGAGATCGAACCCGGGTCTCAGGCGCCGTGAGGCAGCAACTCTACTGCTGCGTCACCGTGCCACCCTGGCCACTCCAGCATTAACAGAGAGTCATCGGAAACAACAGCCTCACTGGATCGGAGTCTAATGGGCCTGTCCCACTTATGCGATTTTTTTCGCCGACTGCCGGCACCCGACATGTCGCGGAGATGAAGCCTGTATGGTCGTGAGTAGTCGCCCAAAGAGTCGTACCTTGTTCTGGTTGCCGCTGGATTTTCAACATGTTGAACATTTTCGGTGACCTGCTGCGACCTATGGCGGGTGCCGGCAAGTCGTCGAAAAAATCTCGTAAGTGGGACTGGCCCTTTAATGAGTTCAGAAGGGAGTTCACAAGGCCATAAGTCATGAGGAATAGGAGTAGAGTTAGACCATTCGGCCCATCAAGTCTACTCCGCCATTTGGTCTCCTAATCTGAGGAAAGACATTCTTGCCATAGAGGGAGTACAGAGAAGGTTCACCAGACTGATTCCTGGGATGGCAGGACTTTCATATGAAGAAAGACTGGATAGATTCGGATTGTACTCGCTAGAATTTAGAAGATTGAGGGGGGATCTTATAGAAACGTACAAAATTCATAAGGGGTTGGACAGGCTAGATGCAGGAAGATTGTTCCCAATGTTGGGGAAGTCCAGAACAAGGGGTCACAGTTTAAGGATAAGGGGGAAGTCTTTTAGGACCGAGATGAGAAAATCATTTTTTTACAGAGAGAGTGGTGAATCTGTGGAATTCTCTGCCACAGAAGGTAGTTGAGGCCAGTTCATTGGCTATATTTAAGAGGGAGTTAGATGTGGCCCTTGTGGCTAAAGGGATCAGGGGGTATGGAGAGAAGGCAGGTACGGGATACTGAGTTGGATGATCAGCCATGATCATATTGAATGGCGGTGCAGGCTCGAAGGGCCAAATGGCCTACTCCTGCACCTATTTTCTATGTTTCTATGTTTCTATTCAATCATGGCTGATCTATCCCTCTTCTCCTAACCCCATTCTCCTGCCTTCTCCCCGTAACCTCTGACGCCTGTACTAATCAAGTTTCCTTACTGACACAGCTAAATGGAACGAGGGTTGTGAGCCAGGATCCTACCTCACTTGTTCATCTGGAGGGGGAGATGATGACGGCTTTAGTGACTTGGATTTGGCTGGTGCTGCGTTCTGACCTGGCGTGCAGTCAATCATGCTCCCTTCCTGCGATGCAAAGCCTTTTGTTTCTTTAATAGGTAATTGATGACAATGCCTCAATTGTGAAGGTCCCCGCGTTGCAGAGGGTTAGAGTTGGACTCTCTCATTCCTCCCTCCTCTGGACTTGCTTTGTGAACAGGCCACTTTGAAACAGTCTTAATGCAAACTCTATTGAGAAGATTGGATTTTAATCCAAATGACCCAGCTGCCATTTGATGAGAATTACCATGCTCTCCCTCCACTCCACCCCAGGCCTAAATAAAGAAAGTGTTTCCATAGTCACCAAAACCCTAAAAATGTTCCTTGGCCATCAGCCATGGTGTAAGGTTCCACTCCACTCTCAATACAGTCTTCAGGGTTTAAATCCCTCCCTGGTGACTCACCTCCCCACCATCGAAGGTCCATCACAGATACTGACCTCCCCACCATCGAAGGGATCTACAGGAGGCACTGCCTCAAAAAGGCAGCCAGCATCATCAGAGACCCACACCACCCTGGCCACGCTCTCATCTCGCTGCTACCATCGGGAAGAAGGTACAGGAGCCTGAAAACCGTGACCTCCAGGTTGAAGAACGGCTTCTTCCCAACAAACCATCAGGCTCTTGAACACAACCTCAAATAAGCTCTGAACTACACAGACTATTACAGTTATTATTGCACTATTATGTGTACATATGTGTGTGTGTTAATATAAACATATCATAATGATACTTTATTAGCCAAGTCTGTTTTGCAACATACGAGGAATTTGATTTGCAATACAGTCATACCAATAAATAGCAACGGAACACACAAAATACATTTTAACATAAACATCCACCACAGTGACTCCTCCACATTCCTCACTGTGATGGAAGGCGAAAATAAGTTCAATCTCTTCCCTTTTTGTCCTCCCGTGGTCGGGGGCCTCGAGGCTTCCGTTGACGGGACGATCTTGGCTCCCGTAGCCGGCGGTCGGGCCCTCCGCGTCGGGGCGATCAAGCTCCTACATCGGGGGGGTCTCAGCTCCCCGAGCCGGGCGATCGGACCCCAGGTCGGTGCTGGTCGAACCTCCTGCGGCTTGGAGCTTCCCGACATCAGTCTCTGCCGAGACTGCGAGCTCCTCGATGGTGAAATCCACAGCCAAGGCAAGGGGTCGCAGGCTCCGATGGTAAATCCACGGCCCCGCGGTCGGGCTCAAAGTCAGTCCCGAGCGAGGCCTCCAGCTCCACGATGTTAGGCCGCAGAGTGACCGGAGATACAATCCGGAAAACAACCGCATCTCCGGCAAAGTAATAAATTGAAAATAAGTTTCCCCTGACCCCCACCCCCACCCCCCACATAAAACAAACCAGAGAACATTAACACAAACTTTTAAAACACACACATATATATATATATATTTATTTATTTATATACATAGGAAGGAACTGCAGATGTTGGTTTAAACTGATGGACAGAAAAAACTGGAGTAACTCAGCAGGAGATCAGGTTGGTTCAGGTAGGCTGAGCAAAGGTGTTCAATGAAACGATCGCCCAGTCTGCGTTTGGTCTCACCGATGTATAAGAGTCCACATCTTGAATGACGGATACAGTAGATGAGGTTGGAGGAGGTGCAAGTGAACCTCTGCCTCACCTGAAAGGACTGTCGGGGGAGGAGGTCCAGGGACAAGTGTTGCATCTTCTGCGGTTGCAGGGGAAGGTACCCGGGAGGGGGTGGTTTGGGTGGGAAGGGATGAGTTAACCAGGGAGTTGCGGAGGGAACAGTCTCTGCGGAAAGCGGAAAGGGGTGGAGATGGGAAGACGTGACTAGTGGTGGGATCCCGTTGGAGGTGGCGGTAATTTCGGAGGATTATGTGTTGTATGCGACGGCTGATAGGAGTGGAAGGTGAGGACTAGGGGGACTCTGTCTCTGTTGGGACTAGGTACTGAGGAGACATGAGTGAGGGCCTCATCTATGATGGGAGAGGGGAACCCCCGTTCCCTAAAAAATGAGAACATTGTCGGATGTCCTGGTATGGAACACCTCATCCTGGGCGCAGGGTGGGAAGAAGTGTAGTCGAGATGGCTGTGGGAGTCAGTGGGTTTGTAATAAACGTCAGTCGATAGTCTATCTCCTGTGATGGAGACAGTGAGATCAAGAAACGGTAGGGAGATGTGGAGATGGGCCAAGTGAATTTGAGTGCAGGTTGGAAATTGGTGATGAAGTTGATGAAGTCAGTGAGTTCTGCATGGGTGCAGGAGGTAGCACCGATGCAGTCATCATTGTAACGGAGATAGAGTTCGAGGATAGGGCCAGTGTACGCCTGGAACAGGGATTGTTCAACGTATCCTACAAAGAGGCAGGAATAGCTGGGGCCGCTTGTATCCCCGGCATTCCCTCTCTCTCTGTCCCTCCCACACCCAAGTCGCACCAGCTTCTCGTTCTCACCCAACAAACAGCTAACAACGGCCTGTTTCCTTCCTCATCGTTACTTTTTTGCATATCTTTCATTCGTTGTTCTTTATCTCTCCACATCACCGTCTATATCTCTCGTTTCCCTCTCTTGTGACTTTCAGTCTGAAGAAGGGTCTCTACCCGAAATGTCACCCATTCCTTCTCTCCAGAGATGCTGCCTGACCCGCTGAGTTACTCCAGCACTCTGTGAAACGTCACCTATCCATGTTCTCCACAGATGCTGCCTGACCCGCTGAGTTACTCCAGCACTCTGTGAAACGTCACCTATCCATGTTCTCCACAGATGCTGCCTGACCCGCTGAGTTACTCCAGCACTCTGTGAAACGTCACCTATCCATGTTCTCCACAGATGCTGCCTGACCCACTGAGTTACTCCAGCACTCTGTGAAACGTCACCTATCCATGTTCTCCACAGATGCTGCCTGACCCGCTGAGTTACTCCAGCTTTTTATGTCTATCTTCGACCTATTACTTTAGTTTAATTTAGTTTAGTTTAGAGATACAGCACGGAAACAGGCCCTTCGGCCCAACGAGTCCGTGCCGACCAGTGATCCCCGCACACTGACACTATCCTACACACACTAGGGACAATTTTACACTTATACCAAGTTAATTAACCTACAAACCTGCACGTCTTTGGAGTGTGGGAGGAAACCGGAGCACCTGGAGAAAACCTACGCAGGTCACGGGGAGAAGGTACAAACTCCGTACAGACAGCACCCGTAGTCGGGATGGAACCCGGGTCTCCGGCGCTGTGAGGCAGCAACTCTACCGCTGCGCCACCGTGACGCCCCGGTTGATTCAGGCTTGGCGTGTAGACTGACTGCAACGCTGTGTGTGTCAAGGTCCCATCTGCTTTAAATATTATCCCAACATTTGGAACGTGCGGTAATTGGATTTATCAAATACCTGTGTTTGATTTCGGGAGAAGCCACGGGCGGCTTTGCTCTTGAGATGCTCCAACAATGATTCAAGCTGCAGTCTCTCGCACTGGAAAATCAAGACTTCATTTGTTTGCAGCACTACCACAACCAACACAGTGATTAACTCTACATGTAAGTCATTATCCAACCGCATCCCTACTGTGCAAAGGTATAACAAGAGGCAATAACACTGTAATTGCCTTCACTTTGCCAACTGAGCAGCTCTCCATAATTACTAGTTAAGGCAAGATTGTGGGGATTGGAATCCTCCACTGTCGATCTATCTTCACACATGCCCATTAACCCCTTTTCCTCCACAGCTTTACACCAGCACTTGTTACAAACGCTCTTTCATCGTTGCGGGAACGCGGGCGGCAATTAGTAACGCGCTCGTTCTGCAGCTTGGAGGAGAAGATTATGTCGTGTTCGACCGAAGACAAGGGCTTGAAGACGACCCCTTGGCACGACCTGCATCGCTCGTGGAAGGGGAGGGCCCAGAAGAAGAAGATAGACACAGAGTGCTGGAGTAACTCAGGGGGTCAGGCAGCATCTGTGGAGAACATGGATAGGTGACGTTTCACAGAGTGCTGGAGTAACTCAGCGGGTCAGGCAGCATCTGTGGAGAACATGGATAGGTGACGTTTCACAGAGTGCTGGAGTAACTCAGCGGGTCAGGCAGCATCTGTGGAGCGAAGGAAATGGGCAACCTTTCGGGCCGAAACCCTGAAGGAAATAGGCAACGTTTCGGGCCGAAACCCAGAAGGGTTTCGGGCCGAAACGTTGCCTATTTCCTTCGCTCCATAGATGCTGCCGGAACATGGATAGGTGACGTTTCACAGAGTGCTGGAGTAACTCAGCGGGTCAGGCAGCATCTGTGGAGAACATGGATAGGTGACGTTTCACAGAGTGCTGGAGTAACTCAGCGGGTCAGGCAGCATCTGTGGAGAACATGGATAGGTGACGTTTCACAGAGTGCTGGAGTAACTCAGCGGGTCAGGCAGCATCTCTGGAGAGAAGGAATGGGTGACGTTTCGTGTCGACACCCCTCTTCAGACGTTTGAAGAATAGGATGGGTTAAGAGGGATATGGGCCAAACACAGGCAGGTGGGACGTGTAGATGAGGCATAGGTTCATAAGTTCTTAAGTTATAGAAGGAGAATTAGGCCATTTGGTCCAAGTCTACTCCAACATTCAATCATAAGGTCATAAGGAATAGGAGTAGAATTACTCCGCCATTCAATCATGGCTGATCTATCTCTCCCTCCTAACCCCAATTCTCCTGCCTTCTCCCCATAACTCCTGACACCCGCACTAATCAAGAATCTATCTATCTCTGCCTTAACAATATTTCGGGTCGAGACCCATCTTCAGTTTAGAATAAGAATATATGGTGCAGAGAGTGCAACGTTCACAATGTGCCCACAATGGCCTCTCCTCACAATGTTGACTTTAAGGAGACAATTTGTGGACGGACATTCTTACTATTGAGGGAGTGCAGCGTAGGTTTACAAGGGTAATTCCGGGATGGCGTGACTGTCATATGCTGATAGAATGAAGCGGCTGGGCTTGTACACTGGAGAGAGGGGATCTTATTGAA